>RAOY01000012.1:557877-827823 GCA_009806085.1 Neurospora cerealis
GGGGGGGGGGGGGGGGGGGGGGGGGGGGGGGTGGGTGGGGGGGGGGGGGGGGGGGGGGGGGGGGGGGGGGGGGGGGGGCACGAAAAAGGATTAGGGCACATAGACTATAGGCTGGGCCTGGTGAACGTGGAGTAAATGTCAGCCGTATATACACACCACCACAACATTTGGCAATTTAAAGGTCTCATAGCAGATAACCTTGGATACCTTACTTGTGTCCATGTCCTTTTATTTATATGAGGGTAGGTGCCTTATGGAGGGATTGGCGCGAGTAATATTAGGGATGGTCCAAATGCCGCGCCGCCATAACAGGATCATTTTCCAGTTCTCTCTCTCACTTGGACGTTTGTAAGTAAGGTAAAGTAGGTAAGGTACCCATGACATTGAATGGGATATTGGGGAACAAACCATATCATGGTTACTAGAATATAAAATGGAAAGGGAAAGTTGGCTCGAGCATTGGCTGAATATTCCCGAGTGGCTTGCTTGCTGACGACACTCTTCCCTTCCTTTTCCATCAGAGACTAAAATGGGAGCTAAGGATAGACGAATGGTCGATCTGGGTACGTTCGTCCGTCTTACCCTATCACCCGGTGAAATCCGTCTGTTTAGGAGGTTACCTAGGAGGCTGTCTGGGAGGCGAAGTTTTAAGCTTATTTACGCCAGACGTTGGAAATTACCACCCACCCAAGCTTGTCGTGGAAAGACAGCACAAGGTGGGTGTTCAAGGAACCCGAATGGTCAAACTTTCCACTGCTGACCCGTTGAGTGACGTTAAGGATATGGAATGAAGTGAGGTCGATAAGAAGAAGTGAGGAAACAGATTAGTGAGGGAGCGGATGAGGGAACCCGAGAGGTCGAGTGTCAGTGCCCTTTTGAACTCTAATTTATGGTGCTGACGATGCATCGAAAGCATTGTACATCTGATGTTTCACTTCATGTTATCCCGGCGTCCAACCTTTATTTTCCCCGCTCCCCAGCTTCCAAGTTTGCTGGCTTCCTTACGCCATGCAGAGGTATGCACTGCTGCTGCTGCTGCTGCTGCTGCTGCTGCGTATGTCTAACAAAGTACCAAGAGCATAGACATCGGGTTCGTTACCGCATTGCCTGCACATTGACAGACATCCTGACGCGGGCAGACAGGCGTGCAGATGCATCGAGGGCGTTTCGTTTTCGTCTAAGCAAGTTGCCAACCGTCAAGTGTCCAGTTTGTCAACCATCATCCCATCATTACAGTCTGCCACTCTGCCTGGCTTTGGTCTTGGAAAGTGCATCTCGACTCGGAGGTTTGCAGCCGAGAGCGAACACAGTGAGCTTTACTTTCCATTCCAGGGTTCCAGAGCTGGTACAGCTGACGGCAGGTGCGTTCGTGCATTTCCGTGGCAGAATCAATGTTTTGTCTGGAGGGAAGAGCAATATGGGAGTGTCCGAGTGGTGATGGGGCGAAAATTTGGGTTTGCACATTCCACTTCTCCATCTCTCAGCGGCGCACCCGACTTGTGTTTTTTTTTTTTTTTTTTACCTCCACGGCCTTCTCTACGGCAGCAGCTATCGCGATGACAAGAGTAGCTTGGAGGTCACTGGGTCACTCGACCGCTTGCAGTCACCTCGCTCCGTTTTTTCCAGTTTTTATCCACTCGGACAGAGGACATGAAGTCCGTCTTACCCTGTTACCTACTTCCTTGCGGAGCACGTTATGCTTTATGCGCAAGTATGTGTAACATCAGCTTGGTACCTCTAACCCAGCTGACACCGCGCTGGCAGTAGGTAGTAAGCAGTACGCAGACGAGAAGCAAAACGCTCAATGTGCACTCACTGCTGAGCCTTATACGGACAGCTGGCCGGACCTTCCCCAACTTGCACTCCACGACCCACGGACCACGAGGTCCATTGATACACGATTGCGAACATCACCACTGCGCGCCTATCGGGTCATCATTCGTAGCCCGTCCCTTTTATTGGAAGTTCAGCTGGGGAGCGATGCGGACTGTATATCTTGTGTCAGGCGCAAAAAGCAGAGACATGGCGCGGACTCGCCCGAGACACCGTCCAATTAATCTGCCTTCATAAATGTTCCAGTGTCCCAGTGTTCCATAATAGTCGATGCAGTAGGAAGGAAGGCTTGATGTTTCTGAAGGAGGGCTTAATGTCTCTGTCCAGCGAGCCAGCCCACTGCAACAGTGGTATCCAGTGTCGTAGGTTGATCGCAGCCGCCCGCCGCCTCCTGGAGCTTGAAAATTGAGCCGCAATCTGCCACCGGAGTTCAGGTTGACATCCGAGACTGCGGGTCCGGGTCTGGGGCTTGGAGACTGATGCCGGCGTTTAACCGCACCTGACACGCAGTTCCTTACCTGGAAATGAATGGCCTACGGGTTACCTCTGGGTATCATCCAACGGGTCTTTTGCATATGTTACTGTTGCTGTAACTGTCAGATCATTCTTTGATACCTGTATTTGTGGTGGAAGCAAAGCTGAATACGAGGTAAGTGGCGACTGGAGGGATGTTTGAGTGCTTTTCCCCGTGATGCTTTCCGCGATACTATTCCTGAGATGCTGTTCACGTCATGCTTCCCTCGTCATATCTCTGCTTCCCTTCGACTGACTCCAGGTTTTACCTGGCAGCTGAGGTGATCGAGACTTGATCAAACCAGTCTCTCCAGCATCTGCCGCAGCCGTGTCGCGCCATGCCCTGCCTGGCAAGTCCGAAATTATCATATGTTCATGTGATGAACAATCATATGGAATCTCGGCCACTGTTTTCCATGTTTTCGGGCAAGGGTAAAGGGAGGGGAACGCTGCAGGGGACCGAACGTGATAATCCAAGTTAGCATTTTTCTGTAGGAACTAAAAATGAAGCTATCACGGTATAAATAAACACCTTCCTCGTCATTCTCAGACTCAAAAACCTAGCTGTGCCGTGAATCCCTGTCCGTCTCCCACCTTTATCCTGGTCTTTTTGTAAGCTTGTCAGTCTCAAAGCCTTCTGTCGCAAACACCGTCGCGAACCCGTCGCAAAAGGATACACAACATATTCCCAGAAGATACACAGCATATTCTTCTTACTCCGAAAACAACCCAACCCATGTATGTGTGTCTTACACTCTCACGCGTCCCCTTGTCCTCTTGTGCCCTTTGTCCCTCCATGTCGTTTTCGTCTTACAGCACTTCCCATAACCACGGCCTTTGGTCCTTTTCGGGTTTCACCAAAGCTGCCCATTTACACAGTCCACTCGTTGCCTTTACTCCTTCACCATCTACCATCCATCTCCACTGCTTCATGATGTCTGGCCCCTCACTGCTCGCCCTCTCCTTCCTTGCCGTTCGTCAAGATATCTCCGAGATCATCGCGATGATCTCAACCGTCTATCTCTTTGTTTAGATCTTCGCTCAGGTTTGCATTTGCCAAGTGAGCGGGCGGTGCCGTCCACCAACCGCTATTTGTCTGTTTTTCTGTTTCGTCGTTTCGCATTGAGTGACCCCAGATTAACAGCCCTTCGGCCAACTTCCACTCAGTCGTCATCCACAGCCCTAACGGAGAGAGCCGTAGACTCCAACTGACGGGAAGCAAGTTTAGTTCTCACTACCCACTCCCGCCGAGATCTCAGCTCCATACAAGCCCTCCAAGCCCTATCCAAACCCACGGCAGGCAGGGTATAGTTTTGGCGTCCTGTTGTGCCACCACATCCCAGTCGCAACGATAGTACCGTATACCAAGAAGGAAAGGGTCGAGGTATATATCTTGCCCATCATGGCCGACAACCAGCAGCAGAGGCCGATTTATGTCGCCACTTATGGCCGCGATCCTAAGATGGCTGCGGCTGTTAATGAGAAATTGTTACCTGATATTGAAGGTGAGTTTAGGGTTGTTCATTTATTGTCACTTACCGATTTTGTTGTGTTGCTTCAGTCCCTCCAGTCCCAGAAACCCCAAGACTTCCATCCCATCCCTCGGTCGAAGAACCCCGTCTTTTCATCCCTTTCCACTTTCAACTCTCTTTGCTTTCCAATTTCCTTATACCCTCCCTTCACCTCATTTTGATTCCTTCATCACCTTCTCACCCACTCAAACTCCCATCTTGAACCCACACCCGCCTCTCACACTAATCAACCTCAACACTTCTTCACCAACCACCAACTAACACCCCCTCCAAAAAAACAGTAGTCCACACCTCCCTCTCCCCCTCCACCGCCCTCCACGAGCTCCCCGCTCTCTTCTCCGGCGACACCTCCATCGTCCCCTCTTCCGGCTTAGGATCCAACACCAACCTCCCGCCCTCCGAGCGGCACATCCCCACCGCCTTGCTCATTGGCGGCAGCAGCTTAACCGACGAAGAATACGAGAAAATCGTCTCAGCCGTACGGGAGGCGATCCCCGGAGCAGAAGGAAGCGGCACACCCGTGCAGTTCATCCGGATCGGAAAGCGAGATGTCATTGCGGCTGGGGCGTTTACGGGGCCGAATCCGGAGACCATTGCTAAAGTTTATCGGAAGAAGCTTGCTGGGGCGAGGGCTTAGGGGTTTCTTTGGGGCCGACGATGGTGATGGGGCGGGTGGATGCACCGCGGAGGGGGAGGAGGGTCGTGGTGGTATCGGTGGACGGTTTGGGGGCGGTGATGATGCCCCTGTAGGGAATGACATTGGGAAGGATACCAAGGGAGGAGGAAAGGGAAATGGGAATGGAAAGAGGTTCTGGCAGAGGGGCAACTCTGCCGACAGTGGCATCGCACTGCCGGACGACGACAGCTCAGAAATCCCACAAGAGACAAACGACTCCCTCGGCGCTGCCATCACCACCGGCACTTCCACCTCCTTCACCTTCGCTGGCTCCACTGGTTGGCGATACATCAGTCTCTCGGACGACGACCACATTCACGGCCCACATGCAGACCAAGACGAAAACGTTGGCCTACTCCAAGGGATGCGATTCAGAGGCAAGAAAAAGAAGGGGAAGAGAGTTGTCATGTTCGCCAGTGGCATTCCAGAGGAGGAACATGAAGATGGCGATGCCAATGGGAAAAAGAAGGGTGTCAAAGGAAAAGGCAGCAAGTGTGAAGGATGGTTTGAAACACTCATGGTCCACGGATTCGGATCAATCGCTCATTTGTATGTACCCTGTGTTGATTTCACAACGTTTGACGAGAATGAACTGGGGAAGAAGGAGGTGGTAGTGATGCCGAGGCAGGGACAGGCGCATATTGTGATCATTGATGATGGAATGGGAGGTATAGCGCTTCGTGATTTATAGTTGGTGAAGTGAATGAAATTGCTTCTGTCTTTGTGCCTACCCAAAACTTCCGGTATGCCGATCGCCGTATATCCTATCCAGCCCCAGCACAGCCACCACCCACAAGGCCTCGGCCCGCGTGTGTTGCGTCGGTGGGCTCGTGTATGATGCCTCATCCCATGTCTGATATATCTTCTGTTAGAACATCGAATCTGTTGTTGCCCTCGTGCCCGCGCAGCTCTTGAATCGACTGTTCGTCTAATTGATCAGCCAATAGCCAAAGTCGGGCTATCGTTCTGTCAATGTCTTCGTTGGTCCAACTCGAGGTGGTAGGAGTATTTGCAGAGGTTTGGATGAGTTCCTCGAGGGAATCCATTTCGGTGTCCGACGCAGTTCTTCGTCCTCGCCAAGAAAAGTTCCTTATGTTCCACTGCTTGTCGACGACATTCATCATATCGATGTATGACGACCAGAT
Source organism: Neurospora cerealis (assembly GCA_009806085.1). NCBI lineage: Eukaryota > Fungi > Ascomycota > Sordariomycetes > Sordariales > Sordariaceae > Neurospora > Neurospora cerealis. The sequence goes on from RAOY01000012.1 coordinate 563,577, forward strand.
GAGCCTAGGGCTGCTCATTAGAGTCCTTGCAGAGCGCCAGTACTTGAGTGACTGGTGTGGAACAGTATAAACTTTCTTCACATTCACGCCTGATGGTTTTTGGAGGTTTGCCCTACCGCTCTCCAGGAAAAGAGAGTTTTTCGTCTGTTTTCGGGTCTGGTCAGGCTGAGACAGGATATCCATACAATGGGAATACCTGAGAACCCCGGGTCTTTTACAAGGGCCGCTGCCTCCACGACTGGTGATCTGAACGGAACCATACTGGTTAACAATCTGCCTAACCAAGTCCACAGGTTCCAAAGACTGAATCAAATGAGAGTGCCATTATCTTCAGCCCAAAGAGAATCGGAGGCCACTAACCGGACAAATATGGACAGTCTCCGTGTCTTCTGTCCATCCCATGGACAGAATCATGACCGGATGGCCAAACACTTCAGGCGGCATACCTTCGATGTCGGATGTATGCAGTTCAGAACTGATCTCGTGCTTGGGCGGCAGGTACTTGATGACGCCTCTAACGTCGCCAGGCTCGTCCCAGCCAGCAGCCCTTGCCGCGATCTCGGTTGATGCTGGGGGGAGTACTGTGTCGATGTTGTCTATCAACACAGGGATCCGCGGCTCAATTTCAGAGGTATGCAGTTCAGAACCGGTCCTCTTGTGGGGTATCAGATACTTCATGATGCCTTTGACATTGCCAGGTTCGCCCCAACCCTTGGACGGTGTTGGGGAATTTGCTTCGTCCATGTTGTCTTAGGACACAAGGATCCACGGATCGACTTGAGCGGGACGAAGCTACACCACAGGTATAGGCAATCCACCGGAGTGAGAGGCCCAGTGCGGTAGGCTCTGAAGGGCACGGTTAGTGCAAGTGAACTACAGCTTCAGGTAGCGCGGCCAAACTCACCGGTAGTACGAATGTCTTATAATAAATCCTGAGCGACATAGCCTTCCGGTTAGGCTTGAAGGTAATAAATTATAATAGTAGGATCGCCTCCACCTTGAACCGGCGCAAAAGAATCACTCTAAGGGCAAGGAGGTGCAATGTGATGACCGTCCCAGCGAGCTAGAAGAGGTAGAGTGCACTCAACGGAGGAAAATTCGAGCGGAAGGGAAACACGAGCCACGTTATTTATAACAAAGCAAGGCGAATCGGCTGGCTGGGAGGTGATTCAAGTCAGCCAAAAGCCTCCCTCAAGTGGCTTGGCTTGTTTCTGACTTTTGTGTACAAGATAGAGCTGTATCAGCATACCGTACAATCTCGCGAAAACCAAATTCCAGGTATGCAGGGTTAAAGGTGTGCCATTTGCATCTAGCAGCTGTCAAAAGCATGTACGTGGTTAGTCGGACACCTTCAACGCTACAGAAGCGGTTGGCCAATTCCGCGGGTTTCAACGGTATCATTTGATGTCCCGGGTGCGGTGGACAAGGGGCTATCAGAGGGGGTGCCTTACACTTTGATACGGGTATATCCACGGAAGTCAAGTAAATAACCGATGTCAAATTAGGGGGTAAAAACAAGTCAAGACGCCCTCGCCCTCGTACCTCGCAAGGAACTGCATTTCGATCATGGACTGGACATCTCACGCAGCGCTGGACGCACGCTAGTGTATAATGATTTCTAATCTTGGTTCTGCGAACATGACTTCCAGTCTGCTTGAAAGTTAGCATAGTGGTATACAGAAGCCATCTGGACGATTGCGTGACCACTCAAGAACATGATGACACAGATGGGAGGGAAATGTATATGAAGCAGAGAGGAGTGCATCGTTCTCGAAACTTCCAGGGGCCGTCAACGTTGCTGGTGCCCCTTCAGCACATACGACAACCTGATGTATTGGGACGACGGAAGACTGCTTCATTCTGAAAGCATGCCCGCCCTTTCTGCAAGAGCAAAACGTCGTCCAGCATTCGAAATCATCGGTAGTTGAAGCGCAAATCTACTATCAATGTTGTGACTGCCCTCAATGGGCTCCCAATTGCGCCATGCGCGAACCTTGGCGCATGGGTTGTAAGTATATCGACGATGTCGCCAATGACTGGATAACCGGTTCCTGATGAAGTGAGCTGGCGTCGCCAGATAACACTCCAACTTGTCAGTAAGAAGAGGCAAAGATACGGTCGGGAGATTTAAGGTGGACGTAACCGCAGCACTCACACGCGAAGCAGGCACGGGCCTGCAACATGAACATCCTGCCTGGCGGGAGATGGGCGCTGGCGCGTAGCCGGATTCTTGTCGCTTGAAGCACATCCGCAACGCAGAACTTGGGTTTCTCCAAGATCCAGAGACCAAAACGATACAAGGAGAAGGAGTGGGTTGGTTGCGGTTGAATTCGTCGGCGCTAGGTGGTCAAGTGTCTCTAGAGAGTCGTGCGAAGAAGATCATTCAGAGCGGAACATGAAAATGGAGAGAAAAGTTTCTTGCGTGAGAAATCTCAGTCACCCCTCTCGTCGCCAACCAATTCACGGTCTGAGTCCATGTTGCCCCGTCGTGTTGTTCAAGAGTGGAAGGAGCAACTGGACTCGATTGTGGTGGATGCAGAAGTAGGCAGTCGCGGACCAATGCAGGATGCCACCATCTGCGATGTTTGTACATGCTCGTCAAGAGATAGTGTGTCACGGCTCAGCACATAGTACTCACTAACAGAGTATTGATAAGCTGGTAACTTGATTGATTGTTGAGCGTGCTTTTGGTTGAAATAGGCAATTACTGTCTTGACAAGAACTCCGCGCGCCTGTCTACCTGCATGTGCATACATGGTATGCTCGCTCCCGTCGTTTAAAGCATGCCTTCTCAAGTGATGTCTTTTCCTCCAGTCGTGATCAGGGACACTGCCAGACGTCTCTGTAGCGAGGTGCACGTGTGTGACTTGTGAAGTAGATACCACTCACTCTGTCTCTGTCCAGTACCACCCATGATCCAGTATGGAAAGTGCTAACAGTTTCGCAAAGCTTGAATTTCCCTGTGCTTGTCTGCGCAACTGGCCACCGGCTACCTCGACAGCCTCGGCAGATAATCACGTTGCTCATCGCAGCGACCGCGCCATGCCCCCCGAGGTCGCTCCTTCTCACCAGCCGAGGGCAGTTATCCTTCAACTCGACTCCCAAGTGCCAAGGTCAGGGCGAAGGCGCCACTGCTCATCGATGCCCCGTCCCCAGGCCGACGGGACTTGCCGACTTTCAACTTCCGTCAGCTTCCTTCAAGTTCCGTTGCCTGGTTCGGCTGCCTTTGACTTCCCTCGGCTCACCTCCCCCAACTGATACCTTGGTTCCGACCGAGTCTTGGACCGAGCCTCCTCGACCGCACACCATCTTTCCACTTCACGACCACCCTCAGCACCGGCCTTGCATCGTGCCCCCTTTCCTTGCCTTGTGCTCCATTTGGATTTCTCGGTCCCTTTCAATCCGCTTTCCTCGCACCATTCCATCTTTCTCTTAATGTCTTCTTCCTCTCCACCCTCTCCCTTTTAACACCAAGTGGAAGTCAACTCCTCACCATCTCCCCTCTCCATGTACCTTCATCCCCCCTTAAGCCCCCCACCATCAACCTCCCATCCTGCCCATCACGCCTTCCCTTGCTTCCACAACCCCTCCAGCAGTTCACACCCCTCCCTCACCCCCCTCGTCACCTGTTCGGCCCTCTTCTCCTCCGTAAACAAATTGAAATGGTGCCCTTCCACTTCAATAACCTTCCTGACCATGCCCTCATCATACTTCCCCCACCCCAGCTTTCCATCACCCCTATGTACATCCGTCCTAGACACCTCTTCTTCGTCCTCCTGCGGTTGTTGCAGTGGCACATTCTCCTTGGCCTTCAACAACACCACAGGCGGCGGTCCCATTGGACTACCGTCCTCAGCGGCTGGCCAAGTGGGCATTTCCCAGAAGCCCAGCATGCGCCTCGCCTCGTGGAAGCACCTCAGCACAGCCTCCTTGGTTTCGGGCTTGGTGTGCGGACCCCATTGCATTGTTGTCGCGTTGGGGTTGGCGATCTTGACGTCCTTGGGGAAGGATTGCTGGTTGGGGTTCATGGAGTCGATCATCACGATTCCCAGGACGTTTAACTTCCTTGCCTTCTTCCCTGTCTTCTTTTCCCTCTCGACCTCAGCAAGGTTGAAATCCAAAACCTGCCTGGCTACTTCCAAACTGACCATACCACCAAGTGACCATCCACCAAGAATCAAATCCCTCTCCCTCTCCCCCTCTTTCCCATTTCCTCTCTTTGCTCCAGAAACTTTGCCACCACATTGATCATCCCCAAAAAGCGTCTCAACAATAAACCCCAAATACGTCTTTGCCATCTCGGGGATCCCACCTTCAAATGTCCCTTTGGATGAGTAGCAAGGGTTGAAGATGCCGTAGACGGGACGGTGAAGGTCGGAGAGGCAGTAGTAGGAGAAGATGGTGCCGCCGCCGTCGTGGAGGAGGAAGAGAGGGGGGCGGGAGAGGGAGAGCGGGGTGGTGGGGGGTTGGATTAGGTTTGGGTTTTGGCGGAACATGGTTGTTGTTGGTTGTTGTTGGTTGTTGCTCCTTTGGTGGATTGTGTGATGATGAGGGTGCTGGATTAGTTTGTTGGTTGCTTTGATGGATTTGTTGGCAGTTGGTCGATGGTTGATTGTTGTCGGTGAAAAATGGTGAGTTCCTCCCTTTTGGTGTTGTTTCGTTGATGCTGAAAGAGGAAGAGGACGGCTTAGTCGGTGAGAATTTATGCGCCCAGATTGCGACCTGTTTTTTTTTCGACCTTGAAAGGTTGGATTTGCGATTCTATCCTTCACTCTGGATAATTGGTCAGTGGGTGACTGGCAAGATGGTGACTAATTTATACGTGACTGTTTGCGCGTGAGTCGTAAAGTGAAGAGGCATACCGGAGAATGCTTCAGGTTCCCGTTGTTTGTTGACGATTTCCTTTGTTTTGAGGCCGGCAGATGGTGGTATAAATACTGCCGCCTGAAGAAACCAACAAACTACTCGAGCCAGAACTCCCAAAAGACGAGACGAAGGCAAAGGAACGCCGGTCTAGACAGTTGGTCCGCTACTCTGTTGGTGGTGAAGTGTTGGGGTCCGAATTCCACAAGATGACGTGGCCTGGTCTGGAAATGAAGAGCAAAAAGGACGTGTATATCCAACGAACGGGGTCAAGATGTGTTCTATGTTAATAATACGAGCACAGCAGTGTAAATGAAGAAAAGAGGGGATGAAAAGTCAGTGAAGGAGTTGGGAGAGAGGTAAAGTGAATGAGCCTCCACGATCCCCTTGTCAGCTATCACGTAGATCAATCACACCCCTGCATGTGAAGGTCCGTCGCAACCTTGATGACCGTTCGGCCGGTCTTCCGCTGACGGCCCCACGCAGAGTATGCCCCGCTTTTGACGGATTGCTTGTTGTTGTTGCAAACTCTCTTCAAGGACCACGCTGACTGCGATCAAAGACGCGGTGGCGGTGAATCCGAGTCATGTTTCCGCGTGCTGTCAAGGTTCCCGGCAGAAACACCAAAGACTGATCAGAAAGTCACCGAACCGAATGTCGGCGAAATTGGTACTGTATGCAGGCGTGGCAGGTACCGACCGAGTAACCGGGACGGAGCCGGGACGGGAGGTTGATGACATGACATCCAGTTGGTTCAAGTTGGCCTTGATGCCCACGTTGTCAGCTCGTGTTGTCACCATCTGCCTCGTGGTCCGTCGTGGTGACAACCGACGGACGACTGTCCGCTGTGCAGTCCTTTTCTGTTTTGCCCTGTCATCCTCGATTGCTCACCACTTCGCGACTCACCTCACGCTGCTTCATCTCGTTGTGCGACGGAAGGTTTTCCGCCAAAGAAGAAGATAACCAAGAAAACATGCGCTTTTCAACCTCATGATAATGTAGAAGATAAGGAACGTCAAAAATGCTAGGGATATCACATATATATATAGTGCCAAAACTATCACCGCCCCCAGCCAACCGCCCACTCATCCATCCAGCATCCTGTAAAACCAAATGTTGAGAGGGGATAAACCCGTATGCCTTGCTTGCCTGCCTTCCAACCACTCAGTCTAACGAAGCTCCTCTGAACGCCAGTACTACAAATGAAACCAGCCTCCTTGTCTCCCGTCCTGTGATGATAGTAACAAACCTCCTTTTTCAACGTTTCCCGGCTATGCAAAACACCATCTCTTTCTTCCTTTCTCTTCCCACCCACACAAATCTTCTCAACTTCCCATCACCAACCCCAAGACATCTAAAACTCCCCGGCGTCACCACCACCCCCAATAACCCCCGCCGTCCACAACCCAACCAACCCCCACCAACTAACCTTCCACCCCCTCCACAACCCATCAAATCCTTGTCCCCTCCTATAAACCACCTGCGGCACCGTCGCATCACCCTTCTTCTTGGCCGCAGCCGCCTTCCTCTTCGCCGCAGCCGTCATCGGCACCGCATGCGACCCCTCCTCATTGACAATACTATACATCGTTCCAAACAACCCATTATACCTACCCAATGGAACGATCGTCTCCATCCGTGGTACGGTGCCATCCTCTCCCCTCTCCACCGCCGCCTTCCTGCTCTTTGTGACAGTCGGCACCTTGGGCTCCAGCGCAGCCACGTACTGCGGCGAGCTGAGGACGGCCGCCTGGCCGCGGCGCAGGACGGTCTCGAGGGGCAACTTGATGAACAAAGCGACGGTGGAGGAGCAGAACTTGGCGATGGAGAAGGCTACGGGCGAGACTTCGCGGTCGATCATGAAGCGCGAGCGGAGGACGAGGGGCGTGGAGAGCATGAGGACGGGGTGGATGAGGGAGTGCAGGACGGTGGGGATGAAGAGGGTGGCGGGGCAGAGGTAGGAGGGGAGGGCGCGGAGGGTGGAGAGGGTGCGGCGGGAGCCGCGGGAGACGGAGGTTAGGACGAGGCTGGATGCATGTTGTTAGTCTGTGGTTATTCGCGATAATACATACAGGAAGCGGGGACACGTACCGTGTGCGGACCAAGTCCAGGGGAGAGAGGATCAACCCGGTGATGGCGGCGGCAGCGCCAGCGACAAAGAGTGAAGCCCATGGGTATGGTGACGCAATGTCGACTAACCGGTCTAGGTCGCCTCGCACACCCAGATCAGGGACGTTGAAGAGTGCGCTTAGCAAACTTCGCGACCAGTTCTCTAGCAGAGACTGCAAAACCGAGTAGATGAAAGTCGCATTGGTTCCCTTCCACACACCCCACGCGCCTTCCTTCTGCCATAGCTGCGCAATCACCTCGAGCACCGAATTGGGCGTGCGCAATGTGAGTTGGTGTTCTGGGACTTGTTTGCTGGGGGTGCGCGTCGATGCGCCGGGGCTCGGATCTCTCGGTCTTCCTGAGCGACTTTGGGATGGCGATGCTGGTCGGTGGGGGACCTTGGCCGTGAAGAAGGAGGCCATTTCATCTTGGTCGGAATCGGAGTCGTAGGGGGATGGTGTCTCCTGTTGAGTGTTGTCAATATCATGGCGTTGCTCGCGTGACCTGACGAATTTCCTTGCCAATGGACATACCTCATCATACATGCGAATCTTTTGGTTCGTCGCCGCCTTCTGCTTCGCCTGCTCTACCGAGAGGGCCTCAAGCCCTCCCAAGTCGTCCTGGGCCCGGACCTGCATGATGGTCTTGGCCACCTCGAAGGGCTGGGCCATGAAGACGGACATGTACTTCCATAGCAGCTCGTCGAGGACTTCCTTGACTGTCGACATGACCGAGGGCGATTGGTCGGTCAGGTACTCCTTGTAGTCGATGTCGATGTCGGAGAAGATGGTTCGCGCCTTGGAGGCATAGTTGTCGGTCGCGTTTCCCTGGGTGAAGGCATGGGGACCGGGTGCCGTCATGGGCTCGACTGCGGGCTCGCCAATGGTGGGCGGGATGTAGTATGGTCTGAGGGGGTTGATGACCCCTTCAGTGTGGTGGTGCGCCATGTTGTCAATTGGCTTTTTGTGTATGTTGTTGTCGTGATTCCTAAGAAGTGGTGGTGGTGGTGGTGCAGCTATTCGCAGGTTTCAAATGTTTTGCATGACGAGATGGAGATGGAGTCGAGTCGAAGCGAAGATCCTCGGGCGTCGAACCTGCAAAGACCTGCCGGGCTAGTACGGTGGCCCAAGTCGTTCTTAGGCTCAATTAAAAATTGGTCCGAACTCCCAGCGGGCTTCAACTGTCGACTATTTTATATTAACGCCTCCACTATACTTACAATATTTAACATTCACACCTATTAAGCGCTAGAGATAACTACCAAACTTTGAAAGTTCTATTTTTTTTTTTTTTTTTTCCTTTTTTTTTTTTTTTTTTTTTTTTTTTTTTTTTTTTTTTTTTTCTTTTTTTTTTTTTTTACTTTCTTCCCTTCTTTCCTCTTTTCTTTCTCTCTTCTTCTCTTTTTTTTTTAAAAAAAAGAAGTAAAAGGATCCATATACACTATTACCCTACCTCAACTTATTAATATTCAAAATATAGAAAAAAACTAAAGTCTATTTATATTATTATTTTAAATCTTAGCACTTTATAGCTCTTATTAACTCCTATTACCTGTAATTAACTTTTATTACTTTATTATTTTATTGCTTTATTACTTTATAGCTTCATTGCTTCATTGCTTCCTAGGAGTTGGAGTTGAAGTTAATTTTACGCTTAAGTTCGAGTGTGACCCTCTAGTGCGAGCCTAGTACCTGCATCTGGTAGGGAACCTTTTTCAATCAAACTTTGTCAATTGAGCCTAAGAACGACTTCGGCCACTGTAGGCCAGAGCAATGAACGAGCACGGCTCGGAGCACCAACTGGGCCCAACTGAAAGAGCAGCCAACCAATGTGCCTCCAGCGCCTACAACGGGGAGCTAGGTTCCATTGTTAGCGCAATGATCACGATAGTGGCTCCCCGATAAGAAGTCGGCGCGAATCAAGTGCATGGGTAAATTTTCTTATCGGTAGGTCACTGATCGCTGCAGTGCGGGGGAATTATACGCTGATAGTAGCTGATGCCGGACCTGCCAGAAGCTGTCTCGCGGCTGGCAATGGGAATAATTTGGTCACTTTTTCAATGACGGAGAACTGGAATTGGAATGGCTCTGAATGGTTGCACTCGAAAAAGTTGACTCGACTTCGAACCGAAATCCCCGAGACAGTTTCGATTCTGGCCCGAGCTAGCAGCGACGACATGTCGAATCGTGGATCGTCAAGAGATCTGTGATCGATCACAATGGATGCTGTTTGCTTTTTGCGCTTTGCGATGAGACTAATAACCCAACATACATGGATAATGGAGCACATTTCTTCTTTCTGATGTCGTCTTGTGATGGTGAAGTCCTCAAAAGTTGTGTTGCGAATCACGTCCCTTTGTCGGGCGTTGGAGGCGTTTGGTGTTTGCCATGGTTTGCAGCTGAATACTCGGAGCCGAGCACAATTGGAAAGTGAAGGGATTCCAACTTTGACAACTATTGGCTTGAAATGTTCTCTTAACTTTTTTCTTATCTGCGCCGAAATGTCTACCTCGATCGTCGTGTATATTATAATATGATGACTCTGCTCCGTTTATCGATAATTCTCCATTTCTTTTTTTTCTTTTTTTGAATATCCATCCCAGTCTCTTTTTGCGACTCTTTTGCCAGGTCCCGGGATTCAGGTTCAAAAGTGTCTCCTCCACTTCCAACGACTCCGTTCGCGCCGCATCGGATCTGGGATCGGATCTCCATAACCTTGCGGCAACTCCAGTCACCGGCAACCAGCCAAACAACTTCTCGACTCAATTGTTTTCTTTGACAAACCTCCTTCCTCCCAATACGCTTTAGACACCCTTTACGATCCGGTTGCGCCCAACCAGAAAACCACACAACACACAATGTCGACCCCGCGAGTTCTCAGGCAGAGCCTCCAAAGGCTCGCACAACATGCCCGGTGCTACAGCAAGACCACCACCACCGCACCTCTCCGATCCGCAGCCCAAACACAGCAGCAGCGTCTGCCTACCGCGTGGTCGACGACACATCTTTCTGCGCGCCGTTCGCTTTCCACCTCTTCCGCTCCCCAGCACGGCCACGTCGACCCTCCTAAGCCCGGTGAAGAGTGAGCGCATTCCCTCCCACGCCCATCCCTCGTCTTGCGCAACGCCGCAACCAAGTCCCCCCACGCCTACTAACTCCTCGTGCGCCCCAGACTCTACGTAACATTCATAGACAAAGACTCCCAAACCCACCGTCTCGCCGTTTCCGCCGGCGACAACCTCCTGGACATCGCGCAAGCGCACGACCTCGAAATGGAGGGCGCCTGCGGCGGCTCCTGCGCCTGCTCGACCTGCCACGTGATCGTGCAGGACCAGGAGATGTACGACCGGATGCCGGAGCCCGACGACGACGAGAACGACATGTTGGATTTGGCCTTTGGCTTGACCGAGACGAGTCGGCTCGGGTGCCAGGTGCATATGACCAAGGAACTGGATGGGTTGGTTGTAAGGCTGCCGAGTATGACGAGGAATTTGCAGGCTAGTGATTTTAAGTCGTAGACGTTGCGAGGCATGGAACGAAATGGGGATTGGGGGAGGTCGTAATTTTTGAAGAAGAAGGAGGAGGGCTAAGAGAAGAGGGAGGAGAAGGAGAAAACGTGTCGAGACGAGGAGATGTGTGATAGGATGCAGGATTCGTCGGAGTGGGAGATGGGAGAGGGAAGGAATAGAAGGAGCCCGGGCTGATGGAATACATATGGTACAACACAAGATCCAGGTCTGTCCCATTTCTGTCGGGTTGTTCAGGCGACGGCGTTCAGCGATGTGTGATCATCAGATAGGCCTTCGAATGGTACCAGATGTTGGCATGTTGGTATCAATATCGAAGAGTGTGCATATTCACTAGAAGGATCGCAGGGTGCTATTGAGGTTTTGAGGCTTTTGCGCGTTCTGTTGTCAGGAAAGGACTTCGGTTCGGAAAGACATCTTCACCTCTTTCATACTTGGGCATGGAGCTTGTACATTCTTCAACTAGTTGCCCGAATCAAGGGCATGGGATTGTATATAAGAAATAGGCCAGACCCTGACAATATGCAAACACAATAAAATCACCACTCTACTCCAGAGTGCCTTTCCCACTCCTCTTGCCCCTTCACCCAAGCGACCGCCTACGCCTCCTCCAAACCACCCTTCTTCAACCCCCCACCACCACTCGCAATCAGATCCAAGAACCCCTTCCTGCTCATCTCCGTAACCTTCTCCTCCCTCCTCTTCACACCCACAATCCCCTCCTGCCTCGCCGCCCGTTCCGCCTCCTGTGCCTTCACCTGCGCCGCCCTAACCGCATTAAACAGCTTCACCACACCCCTCTGCGCCGTCTTCCTCAGCCTCCTCTCCGTCTCGAGGATCTGGCCCGTCGTCTGCTCGCCCTCCTTACCATCCGGAATCTCCTCGATCTCGCCCGTCTGGATATTCAGCGTCCTGGTCTTGCTGGGGACCAACACATCACGCACCCGGCCCTTCTCAAACGCCAGACGCTTCTGCTCGCGCAGCCGCTTGCGCGCTTTAGCTTCCAGCGCCGCGTCGACCATGGACTTGGCGGCCGCCGCGGATTCGGCGGAGCGCGCGACGATGGGGTCGGCCCGTCGCGAGGCGGGGAGCTTGGAGGAAAGCATTTTGGTGATGGAAGTGGCGAAGGCTTCGGGGTCGTTGCGCTTGGATTTGGTCATTTTCCTGCCGTTCTCAGCATCCGAACCGTCGAGGTCGAATTCATCGTCGAGGTCTGAGCCAAGGTCGGAGCCCAGGTCGGAACCGCCGTCTAGGGAGTCGTCTGAGGAATCTGGGGCGTCTTTGGCGATGAATTTGGGTTTTGTTTGTTGCTTGGCTTGGGGCTTCTTGGACTTTGATTGTTGTTCGGCTTCAGAATCGGAGTCGGATGCTTGCTCTTCATCTGTGGATGCGCCATCGTCGGCAACGAGGTTGTCTAGGTCTTCGTCGTCGGAGTCGAGGAGGTGGGCGGGAATGGTGGAGGCACCGCCCTCCTCGTCGCTTTGGTCTTCAACATCTTGCTGCTCGTTGTCGGATTCTTCCTCTGAACTGCTGTGGTAGGCGGCCAATGCCTGCGCTTTCTGCTTCTTGGACGGTCGGACGGGCTTGCCCTTGCTGCTGGGGCCTTCTTTGCGCTTGGAGATGCCCATGGTTGTGATTGTGTGTGTCTTGTTCAATTGGTTGTAGGTTGTGTGTGAATTAAGCAGACTGAATCGTGGCCGTTGTTGGGACGGGATTTGGTGGCCGATCAAGCAGATACAGAACTTCGTTTATCGCAGATTGGAGATGCAGATGGTCGAGGTTCGGAGTTGCAGGTCCCTCCATTCGAAACTTCCCAATTGCTAGGTGCTCTCCACTCAGAAATTTTTGGCGGTCGTGGCCGGCAATAAGCCCAGAGGCCCTGTCCTTGTCTTGCGTTGATCCACTTACGGTGGAACCAAGAAGGCACGCCCAGCGGGGATGGCCCCGCTCTGCCGCCATCACAATAACCCCTAACCCCTAACCCTAAGATGTCGTGACTTCAGCGGCTCATTCAACGTCAACCTCTTCCCATCACAACTTCACATCGAGACTGTCAAACAGTGTCAGATCATTTACGTTTTTCGCTTTTTTCGCTTTTGGATCGATACGATTCGAAGCACACACGCCCAGGACGCCCTACTTACGAACGGACGGCAGCGGCGAGACCCCAAGTTTGATGCGGACCCGAAATTGGGTACCTCGATGCAGCACTGACAGCGACATCGATTTCACGGCTGCTTCATGTCCTTTTGCTGTACAGAAAGCAGGACAGCTCCTGTCACCCAAGCGCAGCGCTTCTGCGCAGTACCGCTTACTCTTCCGAACCGGTTTCCTCCTAAAAGCGGTAATCAGGTTCGATGTGGTAGGAAGATGCGCGCGATCCAAGCTGTCATTGCATGCCATCTTGCGCCTTGCTGAGAGTGCGTGATTGGTGATTGAGCATGGACTTGGAACGCTACTTAGTGTAGCGGTGCCCCCAGGTGCTGAGCTTTACCTTTTGCACATTCCCGTTGCTAGGTCGCCTTTCCTCTTCCCACAACATCGCGTGTGAACGTGAAGTTGATGGATTGGCGTGGTTGCCCGCTACGTTGGGTCAGAGGCTCAGATCAAAACCAGCGCCACGGAGTAGAATCAATACGGTGAAAGCTGTAGAAGCAATATGTGGTGAACTTGTTTATGTTTGGGGTTTGAAGAACCACCATGATGAAGATGGGAAGCTAGCACCTACGACTTTCTTCTCATGACATTCGAGAAGCAAGTCCAACACGCGAACAGCCTCAAAATTCATTCACCAAAGGTCAGTAATACATTCTACATGTCTTCCAAGCTTGAACTGACTGATGTTTAGCCTCCCGAAACTCCCAGCCCACTTGGTCTCCTTGCGGATGATTGGGAAGGGCCCGAATTTAGGTTTTGATAAATCATGCGGGCTCAAGTAGTCACGATGGATGAAACAGCTAAGAACCTTCCAAGGCCGTGGCCTCCAAGCCGAGCACGGCGTCTCCCTCCAATCCCGCTTCTACTTGCTCATCCACCCAGAACCAGCGCACCCTCTCACTGGGCACACTTTTATCGGACACCCTTTCACCGGATACCCAACAATACCTGTTCTTTACCTCATAAATCCCGAGTACGGAATCCTCAAAAAGTGCTGGGTCAACCTCAAGAGAACCTACACTGTGCCCTACCATTGTCTTGAAGATTTTATGTGGAGTGATAATACTACTATTCCGACCTTGACCAGGACTTCATACTGGCAGATGGTGGTTTATCGGAGGGATGTTGTGCCGGGGTTGGTGAGGGAGGAGGCAGAGATGGAGGAGGCAGAGATGGAAGGAGTAGAGATGGTGGAGGCAGGAGTGGACGAAGCAGAGATGGTAGAAGCAGTGATTGATGGAGTAGAGGTGGAGCAAGCACAGATAGAGGTAGCAAAGATGGACGAAGCAAGTTCGATATCTGTTGGGTCGGAGACCTCTTCTGCGGGTATCTCATCTGGTACTGTTTCCTCTGGTGGTTCGACTTCGAAGGGTTTGTCTTCGAAGGGTTCGTCTTCGCAGGGTATGTCTTCACAGGGTTTCTCTTTGGAAGGCTCATCTGTGGAGGGCACATCTTGTGACGGTCCATCTTCTGACGCTCCACCTCCCGACGGTTCGTCTTCCGAGTGTCCGCCCTCGGATTGTCAGACCTCCGACGGCCCACCTTCCTGATGGAACCGTTGGAATGGCTGGATTCCAAGGCATCTGAAGTGTGAGAAGCTTTCTGGCAGTATCAAGTGGTGTTGAGCCCTCTGCTGTGGCCATCATGATCCATGACTAACGCTCACACGATGTCTGAGGCCGGGGCGTTTGTGACGCGTCCACTGCCGAGGCAAGGTCAGAGAACAGGGTGGGCAAGCTACCTACCTCTGCCAGTCCATGCGATGATATAACGAAGCCTGGTGGAGGTTGTTCTGCATGTAGTTCATCACGATCCCCATGCAAAACGATATGACGTGGAGTTCTTGGTTCAAGATTCTTGGTGCTTCGACATTGTTGTTCTCGCCTTGGTTGCTGGCCTTGTGTCGTTAAATGTCATTCGTGCGACACCTCACTGGCTCTTCGAGTCTATGCGCGCGCAACAAGATTGTTGGTTAGGGCAGAAAGGTGTGTGCGGGGCGGGGGGGGGGGGACGAACTCAGCACCACCACAGCAGCAATGCTCCCCCCCATATGAACTTCAACTTACCTGTATCTGTATCTTCTACAGTTGAAGCCGAGAGGCTTGATTAGGACACCAACTGATGGGGTATCTGAAGCTGAACAACAACTGGCCTGTTGTGAAATTGTGCTTCCCAGGTCGTTTCGTGTCTACCCAAGTTCCAGGCTTTTGCGGCTTCCAGCTAAGGCATGGGAATTCCTTCGGCGTTCAGTTGCGCTGTCAGCTTCCATCGTGGTTGCGCCACATTCAACCTCTCGTCATTCACGTCGCCCCAGGTGGATGCGACGTATGGTCTACACCTGCCAACTCTTGGTGCCGAAGAGCCCCGGATCTCAGCGGTACAGACTACAGTCGACTTCAGCTCGCCCCTTCCACTCTTGAATTGGCAAGAGGAAGTGACTTGACGACCTTGGTTCAAATTCTGGAAGCTGGTGGGTGACGAGAGGGCTAAAGAACCCCATATCTCCCGAGCTAAATCATAAGCGAGGGTTTTCCTTCTTCTCGTCCTTGCTGAACCATTTTCGCTGTCAAAATTCACTGCATTGGATTGGCCCTACCGAAGAAACTCGTGAAACTCGGAAACGAGGAGGCCGGCAACGCACGAAAGGGTTAAAGGTTTGCCATTTGCATCAAAAAACCACGTACATACAGCCAAACGCAAATTGCAGACTTCCAACCTGCGTTGCTGGACCGTTTCTGATTCTGAGTTTATTCGGTACATCTAGGTCCATTCAACCCGGTCCCACCCGAATCTGAACGGTGTCTCTTATCTCAGTCGTACATGCCCATGTGCAGACATGTGCGCCAGCACTTTACAGGTAGTCTGCTTCATGACATCAGGCACTACCACAGCCAGCTTTTTACTTCTACCCATTGTTAGTATAGTGTAGACTAGCAAAGCAAGCCGCAACAGCAACTTGCGACACATTTCGACGTAGCCGAGCACGTACCTAGGTTGTCAGCCATCACACCGGAGGGAACATTCAGTTGTGGATGGGACTGATGTGCATTTCAGGGCGAGACGTCTCATGAGATTGAGAGACGACAAGATGTTGAAGACCATCATCTTGGAGTTGCCATCAAAAAGACTTGGATACACCATCCCATCCTTCGTAAGGTCTGTTACTACGGCATAACTTACTATCGGAGTCTTAGCTAACTAGCTCATCCAGATAAACAGCTGACGCCCTGAGCAGCTCATAGTACCTGTCTGATACCATGCGATCCGAATGATGGCTTCCACTTCTCTCTTCGGTGGAGTCCGATTGCAAATGGCGTCGATGCCCTCGCGAACATGCAGCATGGGACTGCGACCCAATATTCCATGTCAGATGTACGTGAGCGTTCGTGGACATGACCAACCTCACATCCTCGGGTACCTAGACATGCATTTCCGTGCCATCTGCCTGGTAGCCAAGATGAGCACTTACTTGAAATCCGTACATGCCAACACCCTCTTGTCGCACAAAATGCGACTGTTGCCCAAGAGTGACCACCAGAGCGCTTTGATTCTATATCCCAGTTGTCTTCTCCTGTTGGCCGAGTATCTCTGTGACCCTTCTGTCTTTCACAGCCCACAAGCCAAGAATCTTCGACACATTGTTCTGCTCGCAACATCCCTTCGCTCGCGACGTCCACTTCTCTTTCTTCTAGGTGACGGTCTGGTTGTCAGCGACTCTAGGAACCATCCCAGCGGCTGATCCCAGTATCATTGCGCAATACAGTCAACCGGTCCGGGAGACTATGTCAATTTCAGCCGCCCATACCTGCCATACCTTGGACCGGTAATGTTGGCCATGATGTTCGAAGCTGTGCTGACTTTCTGCTAACGACCGACGACGTCCTTCAGTCATATCGAATCGAAGTGGGCTCTTCACTTAGGAGGATTTTTCCACTACGCGGTACATTCCAATTATAAGCGATCAAGCTACAAGTGGTTTCACAATTCCTCCCCATAGCCAGTACTTGGTATATCGTTACAGGCCGAGCGTCCGTCGAGGCAATGGAGAAGGACGCTGCGTTGGTCAACCGCGATTTTGTTGGAGGCAAAATCATGTGGTTGCCAGAAAAAGCGATGATAGACGCTAGTGATATGCCAGACCTAGATGATGAACTCTTCGATCATCCGGTTTTGATCATATCCGAGCATCCCAAGGAGCGGACAGAAATTGTTCGCGTCCTGATCGTAAGTCGTTCCTGGTGTATCCCCCTCATAAGGGCACGCGCATACCTTGTCACTTTACCCCTACCACTTTACTACTGATCGCATTGCTAATTGGACTTCTGTCATCCAGATAACCACTTTCGGCGGAGAGGGTCTTAATAAAAGATTTGGCCAGTCCCTCCAATCCCGATTTTTCCTGGCGCTCCCTCCCGCGCCTGCCCATCCTTGTCCGACACGTAGGGTATCCTTGACGTTCGTCGAGGGGGGCGGGTATGGGAATACTCTCGATCGATCCTGGATAAATACCAGAAAGGCCCATTCGGTGTCGTACCGGTGCCTTAAGAACTGGAAGAACTGGTACAGGACCCCGATACTTACGAAGAAGTCTCTTGAGTATGTGATCAACTATCATACGAACGACATACCTAAACTGGAGAGGTGGGAGGAGGAGAAGAGAAGGGAGGAGGAGGAGAGTGAGAAGGAGATGGAGACAAAATTGTCGCAACCATTATGGCCACGTTTGCAGCATCCTGGGACCGAAACTCACGGGGGTATCGTCCAAAGTGACTCAAGAGCTGTCACTGCCACTGCCAATGTTCTTCGGATGTCGGTCTCTATGAGTGCGAAGATGATGATTCCTAATTCTCGGCCTCATACGCCAGAAGTGGAGGAAGAGAGGATGAGTGAGAAAAGCAGATTCTCTTGGGGGGGTTCGAGTCGTAGAAGTGGGAGTAGCGTGTCAAGGCGTACAAGAGAGCTGTTGGACAGAGAGTTTTGGCGGAAACCTCAACCTCCCAAACAGTCTGGAACTCAAGTTCCGGGAGATAATGTCCAAGGACGCTCTAGGGCTGCTACTACCATTTCTGACGATCCCCCGAAGTCGAAATCTATGTTTTCGGCCATGATTCCTGGTCCTGGATCTCATATACACAAAGTGGAGAAGGATGGAAAGAAGGAGAAGGAGAACGAAAGGTCGAAGCAATCGCGGGCATTGGAAGCGCAACCTCTGCAGCAACAGCCTGGGACCGAAATTCCGGGGGAAGATGTCCAAGGTGAATTTAGCGCCGTCACTACCTCTATCTTTTCCAACACTCCTGGGTGCACGTTGCTGACATCCATGATTCCAGCAACGACTTCTGAAACTTGGCCTTTGATGGACCTCTCTACGACCCTTTGCCAGAAGCCGCTCGTGCTTGTTTCGGTACCTCCAGAGGTACTCGCCATGACGAGATTTGACGTTTTGTCCCGGCACATTGGGATGTGTGATGCCCTCGCGTGTGAGTGCTCTTGGGCCTCACTTACACTTCCTAGCGGACATTGCCTAACTTGATCACAGCAGGGGATCCAGGAGCGTCGGTCGGTACAGATTCGGCAATGGTTTCTGCGTCTTCGGTTCATAGGCACCTCCCTACGGCCCCTCCCGGGATGACAATTGAAGATTTATATGATGTACTCGACACACTGGGTCATCCCATTCCTCGCCAACCCCAAAGGACCCATCTTACGTCCAGGTGGTAACAAAATTAATCCGAACACAGTGGTAGCCAACTGCCATATAACGTGTTTGGTTTTTTATTTTCACAGCTTTCTATGAGTCTATCGTAACAAGACGGACTCTTACCGACGTCCAATGCGGCAGCGGATCTAACATTGGTCTGGAATTCCCATGGCGCCATGCCCATACCTGGTAATGCGCAAAACTTGAGGGATGAGTTGCCGGTTTCCTCTTTGGCGGCTCAGGACAGGAGGTAGCCCATCGATCGCGGGCAATTTGGTTTCATCTTGAAGTTCATCACGCACTCCAGCGCCTTTCACTTCATCTTTCTCATGATCCAAATCTTCCACTTTGTTTGTTGGCCCAAAATTCCGGCCGGTCTGCCCCACAGCCCAGTCGGCTATGCCAGATGCTAGTGCATCGTCCCAACCACTTGTGCGACCATCCTCCTTATTGGATCTGCGCAAGCTCATATGCATGCATGCGTTTGGGCGGGCCGGCGCGACGGGCCACCACGGTGACACACATCATCAGCAAGCCACGTTCCCCCACACGGATACCTTATAACCAGTCAGCCAACGGGTGTGAGGAGGGACACAAACAGATGGAAGCATAAGAACAAGCCATCTGCTGTGATGTGATGGTTGTTCGTTCGTGCCCAAGTTTGTTTCTAAAAGGACTCGAGGTGGTGGTTTCCAATTTTCCAATCACGTCCACAAATTCACATGCGGTTGAGGAGTCAATCAACAGCAATTCTTGCCCAATATGCCATCCTCCCGCCGTAGCGCTAAGAAAAAACAGCGATCTCAGATCACCCAAACTGCCGTGACGAAGCCCCTTGATCTCGGTGGCCGAATCATGTGGCTGCCCAAACTCAACGAGTTGAACACACCGAGCGGACTTCCAGACGCCTGCCATGATCACCCAGTCATCTTACTTTCCCCAAAACTGCTGCCTAACAATGAGGTTATCATCTTGATGGTTAGTCCCATGCTCTATTACCCCTAACACTCTTTGCTCTACTCCTTCTTTTCGCGGACTAACCCATGCATCACAGATTACTTCCTTTGGCGGCAAAGACCTCTTAACCAGGCACCGGCACGACTACGAAAGACAAAAGAGGGCGCACTACCTCCCCATTGACCCATCGCCCGCTCATCCCGACGACCCAGACAAGAACGTGGTGCTGAAACTTGGCGGTGGTGCGGTTCTGAGGAAGAACTCGTGGGTGAACACGGAGACGCAGTACCGGGTTGTCTTCTCCTTGTTGAGAAACTATGAGTGGAGGACTGGGAAGCTCTTCGTGCTTATGCCGGAGTCTTATAGGAGGTTAAGGGACTTTGTTGGGTTTAGGGCTGATGAGGTCGTCGCTGGGCCGTCTGGGACACCGCACGCGGAACCGGAAGCCGGACCGGCAGTGACGCAGACAGCCACGCCCCCATTGACTCCCGAACTCAGACCGGTAGTCGTTCCCGAGCCAGTCCCGGAGCCGGTGGCCTGGCTACCGGAAGTCATGGAGCCGGCAATGACAGACGACTCGGACTCGGACACCACTCTCGTCGCAGAGGACTACTGGGATGCCGACATGAGACGCCGCCGGGAACAACTCTTCAACCAGCGGTTCGCTATCATCAGAGAGGGCACTAATGACTCGAATTCCTCCGTCTTCATGGGGGCTCACCGAGCCTCGTACGCCACGTCTGCTTCCGAACAACGCCAGCAGCAGTTCGACGAGCGATCCTCCCTCCTCCGTTCACAGACCCAAGCGACCACATCCAACCCGCAAGCAACACCGCAAGGCTTACCAATTTCACCAGGAACCAGGGCAGGATATGGAACCCTACCATCATCATCCCGTCCCACCGCGACACCCACAGCTGCCGAGATGGCAAGCGCCCGGATACGGGCCCGGGCCGTTGCCAAACTTGCTTTGCTCGAACGAAAAAGACCAAAGCACACGTGGCATTCGCAACTGGGCTTGCCCATCCGATTTGACTTCGTCTTCTTCGGGACTTCTTCTGAGCAGGCACGCGCTCGCGCTCGTGCTTTTGCTCAAGATATTGCGTCTACTCGTCGCCAGGCGGGCTTGGGTCCGGGTCCAGGTACTCAAAGAGTGTGGAGAGGGAGACTAATCAACGCCGGAATCACCGGGGATCAAGCACGAGATGTAGAGGCAGAGGGAAATCTTGGCCCGGCTTATGAGCATGCGCGTACTGCCCCTTCGGACGCAGACGAAGGGAGGGGAAAAGGGAGATTATCGCCGCTTGCAAAGGCTGTGCTTGTTTTTTTAGTGTTGTTAGTTCAGGCGGCTTTGCTGGCGGCGGTAGTATGGAGTGTGATGCATTTTGAAGTCGATAAGGCGGTTGTCGAGTGGGTTGCGAGGGCGGCTGGGAAGGTGGTGGGGGCGTGGGAGGTTTTTGTTTATTGGTTTTGGGTGGTCGTGGTTCTCCTTTTGAAATTTGTTGTTGGACTAGTGTGTGCTCTTTTCATCCTCCTTTGTTTGTCCCTTTACTTTGGTGGAGGAGGGTGATAGGTACCTGTACCTGGCCGAAGGGACGGTTGTTTCTTGTTGAGGAAGGTTATTCGGGTTATGGAAAGCGGCCAGAGGATGGTTGGGCCTACGACTCAAGGCTTTCATGGATGGAAAGACGGTTGTATCGAGCCTTGTTATTCACTACTTATTAGCATTACTTGTTGCTATCATTGTCTTCTCGCTTCTTTTTCCCCGTTTTCTCCCTCAGCATTTACTCCGCGTGCACCCCTCTGCACCAATTTTCTCGTCTTCTTTTTTTTTTTTCCCTCGTTCCTCCGTTCCTTCTCGTTCTTTTGCTTCTTTCGTTCTATTACCTTGAGAAACAGCATTCGTGCTCTTACGAAACAACCGCACGAAAGCAGTAGTACACCATGATACCTGAATCAAGGTAACGCCAGCATTGTACTGTATTTCCCTAAACTTATTTCAGTGCGATCTTGTCCCACCCCCTGCCTTCGTATCTCTTCTATGCCCACGCCTGATACTCAGTCCCAGGTCGTCTCCAAGCAGATCGTCAACCCATCAGCATCGCCGACCACTATATGTGCCCAAAGCCTGCCTCAAGAGGTAGTCCCTTCACAGAAGACGGAGGAATTGCACCTGCGTCTGCTCAGTTTGAGGAGCTGAAGGCGCGCATTCCGAGTCGGCCATTCCCTCAACATTGGAGGCATCCCCTTGGGCCAAGTGACCAGCCTCTTGTTCCCTACCGGTGTCG
Organism: Neurospora cerealis; assembly: GCA_009806085.1. Taxonomy (NCBI): domain Eukaryota; kingdom Fungi; phylum Ascomycota; class Sordariomycetes; order Sordariales; family Sordariaceae; genus Neurospora; species Neurospora cerealis. The sequence goes on from RAOY01000012.1 coordinate 585,178, forward strand.
GCGTCGCTGGCTGGCTGGTAACCGTGCGAGGGACCTGAGGCATGGACCTTCGAGGCAGACCCCGTGTGCGGTGCTTGTTGATAGGCACTCTCCGTCCCGCCGGGAGCCCCGGAAGGAGGATGAGCCTCCTTCTCGCTGGAGGATGGATGATTGTTGGTTTCCATGGTTGCTTTTTCTTCCTTGGCTTGTGATCTTTCCAGTGCTTGGTTTCAAGGGTCCAAGGGATCCAAATATGATGATGTGACTGGTGGGTTGAGGTCCGGAAAGCTTGTGGAAACATGAAGGGAACAAATAAGGGCGGGTCGGATACCTAGTTCTTATACAGCCCGCACCCCGTGTTGTCGGTCAGTCATTGCAGTTCAATGACGAGCCCTGGTGACCTCCGTTTGAACTGAGGCTCCGTTTGCATTGTTGGATATGTGTTGTTAGCGTCTGCCGTCGTGGTGTGTCAAAAAGTCAGGCTGCCTTGTCGTACAACCACCGGTCCGATGGTCTGCTCTATATTCGCGTCAATGCCCTATTCACAGCCCATACCATCATGAACGATGGGAAAGAGCATCCTTGGGTAAGGAGATAATGTTTTGCCACCTACATCGAAGCACTTGACCCCATCCGTTAGATCCTACTCCCTGTTGTCCGGTACAAGTATCTCCGCCGGAGACACTCCGGTCTCCCTCTTTATAGCCTGAGCCATCTCGACGCGACAAGCATAGCAGTAGCACGTATCCCCAAATTGAGCCTGAAACCAAGCCCCCCTAGCAATAGCACCAACCACCTGATAAACCCCACACAAAAAAAACGCATACCGCCCCGGATTCCGTCCATAATGCTTCGCCACCGCCCACACTCCCCTCCCTACAGCCGCGCTCACCCCCATCAACCCTCTACCCACTACCATCAAAGCTTCGCTACCCGCCACTACCTCCGCGAACATCTCCCCGCCAACCTGGCTGTGCCAAAACTTCCAGCCAAGAGCCCCAAGACCGCCGATGATTGCAGACCACGAAACCAACCCCAGTGCTATACCAGCGGGTCTTGATAATTCCACCACGTGCACCCACTGAGGTTCTCTGCCTGAGACCTGGGTTCTATGGCGTGGATCTTGGAACTGGTTTTGAGCATCATTGCCCCCTCTAGAGGTATTTTCACTTGTGCCATGGCCCGTGGCAGCACGATTGCTGTGGCCAGAGTCGTGTTGGGAAGGCGGATCGTTGAGGCGACGCGGAATGACGCGGTAAGGTTGCGGTTCTCGGGGTCCGAAGGGTTGAGGGTCCATTGGAGGGGTTTGGAGCGTGTGATCTGAGAAAGGCTCTGTGATGTCCTTCTTGCTGTCCTGGAGCAGGAGCGGGTTGGTTGATTGCCTGACTTCCGCTTCTTTTATGCCCGCGCTGCTGAGCGGCTCTTATGTTTGGGTCCAGGAAAGACTGTGCTCTGGGCTGTCCTGTATTGGATTGGTCAGGTGTTGAGGTGTTCTAGTTTGTCTCATTGGTGAGGGTCTCTGCAATGGGCCTCCCACAGACTCGGTGATACCCTGGTGCCGGGTAGCTGAGTGTTTGACTTCTTCCAGGTCTGCGTGGATGAGGTAAGGGAGATCTTCTGTCTCCGGTTTTGACTGGTGTGCTCTCGCCAGTTCTGTCGATACGCAACAGACCTAGTTCTGGACTTTCCGGTGTCAATGGACATTGGTGAAGGGAGAGTTTGCTGAGTTGAACGGAGTAAACGTAGACACGAGGCACGAAGAAAGGAGTCTTGAATCTGTGAATTAAAAGAAGAAGAAACAGTGGGACGAGAAGAGGGTGGGGGGACCCTCGATATATATGATCCAGCCCTGGTTTGTTTGTTGGTCGTTGCTTGGTACAAAAACGCCAACGCCTTGGTGGATAGAGGAAAAGGTTCGGCTTTCCATCGGGTAAACGCCGTAGACTGATATCGTCCAGTCTTTAAGGTTCTTGAAGGGCCTTGGAGGAGACGGAGAGAGGCATAAGAGGCTTATGTGGCGTCCTAACCCCTAGTCATTGTCCCATGCCGCTTCAAACGAAGACCAGGTTTTTCAAAAGTCCGTGCCCTGGGCACCCTGCTGAAGTGGAAGATATGGAACGAAGACGAAGATGGGCAAAAGGCTTGATTTATTGAGAGAAAGAGGGAGAAAGAAGGAGTGAGCGTAAGGCTCACGAGTTATATACATGACCAATGTGGGGTCGACACCCTTGATAAGCCTGATAAGGCTGAGAGAAGCTATGTGCTTCAACACACCTATTCACAGGTCCGCCTATTCACCGGCACTCCCTTCCTGGGTATTTAGTCTTCCCTGGTTTCCATTATTGCTCTTCCGTTAGACAACTCCGTAATCAAGTCCTTTTCGTTGTCGCCATTTCCAGCCTCCAACAAGTTTCCATCCTAAAAGGCCAGTAAGACCTCCAAATCTACCCTATTCAACTTGAACCTATAACCGAACCAAATCGCTAACACACCAACCAGTATTGTATTGCATAAGACTAACCCATGTATACTTGGAAAGGCCAAACACCAAGATACCACTACCCAACCTTACATGTATTAGTCAACACAACCACCGGTCTAATAGGCTCCATCCCACGTTCAGGACACTGCCTTATTACATGGCGAGCGGTTGTAAGGATAAACCGAACACGTCATAGTCCAGTACACCACACCTTCGACATTCTATTGCACGCATTCATGCCTCTTACTTACGCGTTTCGTCAATATTCAAAACATTCTTTGGATCGAAGAAGGCAAAGTCGACGCTGGGCGATGTATTCACAGATCAGTACGAGACATATCACTGTTTGGTAACGTCTATTTTTGGTCAAAGCGAGCCCTTTTGAACAGTCCAACTTGGAGTGTCCACCTATGTTCAATTCGTTTTCACAACCACTCGGAGATAGCAGGAGCCAGGCCCATCTGATCGCAACTGCCTCGAGTTGTCCCAACACCGCCAGTCTATCCGATCCCGAGCCGGCAAGTATAACAGTCCCACCTACCCCCATCCCGCCTATACCGAGCCCAAAACCAAGTCCCCCTACAAGCAAAAGCACCACCCGCCCCATAAACTCCATACAAAACGCCATATCGCCCCGGCTCCCGCCCCGCCCCGCCACGTCCTGGCTCCGGCTCCAGCTCCAGCTCCAGCTCCCACCCTGCCCACCCCTTACCCTGTCCGGCTCAGGTCCTTGCTCCTCCGCACAGCTGATCCGCGGATGGTCATATCGAAAATGGCATAGTTGAATCGGTAGAGTACAATGGTTAGCGACTGAACAACATCTTACGTAGCGGAAGGGTAGGTATTTTTCAGTTGTGACTTACGTGTTTTATTGCTGGTGTCGCGGAGTTCTTTCGGAGTAACTAGATATACATAAGCTAGACACAATCATTGTTCGATGCGATCATCAGTGACATGGAGACTTACTTCAGTTAGGCAAACTAATGCTTCACCACCGCCCATACCCACGCGCAACAGCCGCGCATCAGCCGCGCCACCCACCACCATCATCGCTTGGTAACCCGCCACAGCCTGCACGAACAAAAACCAACCCGAAATCTACCTTTTCGCCTTGGGCTTTTTACCCCAGCCTTTGATGTTCTCCGGCGGAGGGTGGTTCTTCATGAAGTCGACAAGCTTGTGGTACGAAGTCTCGTCGATGGAGTAGTCTTGTGAATAGAGGCCTCCATCCTTGTAAGCGAGAAGATGATGGAAGGGGACAGTGCGCATGAGCATTGTGTTGACGTAGGAAGTTGCTTTCTGGTTGTGGGGCTGCTTGGTAGTCTTGACCATGAAGTTCTTTACAGGGTCATCGGGATGGGGTTCTGTCTCTTTAGAACCTTCGACAGGGAGAAAGTAGGATCTCGCCTTTTTGGCCTCATCAGAGTTTCCCGGGAATCTCTGCATGAGAGTGCTGTTTTGGAAAGAGGTCAACTGTGTGTGTGGTTAGTTCCAATTTTCCAGTTGCCGTCTTGAACCCTTTGCTCGGTAACAAGCCCGGCCAGATGAGGATCACTTACCACCAAGAAGTCAACTGTGCCGTCTTCCTTAACTTTGGGTGACATGATGAGGGCAGGATGAGGAGGCATCCGCTTCTTGTCCTGAGGACCTCGATGCATATTTCTCACCGCCTCCTTCCCAGCCCACAAGATACGTCCTGCGAGGTCTTCGTTCCGGCACGTCAGGGCATCTGAAGACTGGAGAGCAAGCAGTGGTTTCTCCGGATTTGCCTCATGGCCGTCGTGGTGAGGTGTGGGGTTGATGGGCCCCGAGATGCCGGTTTGTGGTGCCGGCGAGCTGAGAGAGGGCTGAGGAAGGTCGTCTGAGGCCCTTCCGGTGTTGATGTTAATGGGGGTGGAGATGGCCTTACCGGCCTCGTCGTCGTCGACACGGTGGCGCTTGGTTCCCGCACCCTCATCGTCATCGTCGTCATCGACACGGCGGCGCTTGATTCCCGCGAGCGCGCTAGGGTTGGCAGTCAAAGCCGCCTTGGCCTTGTCGATCTGGCCGAGGGCTTCCTCGACGTTCTTCTTTGTGGGCGCCATGTTGAGGGTGAGGTGAGGGTAGCGGAGTGAGGTAGAGGAGGTGATGGGGAGAGTGCTGTTGGAACCCTGGGCTTGTTGGACGAGGTATCCTCGGTGTGGTTGCTGGAGATGGCCTTCTTGAGACCTGATGGGGATGGAGTGGTGGTTAACGTGTAACCGGGAGAGAAACTGGTGGTAGGACGCAAGGCAGGAGTTGGAGGGTTGGTCGTGGTGAGCAGAGTGGAACGCGGGGTTGTTGTGGGAAGGAGGTGAGAGTGATGGTGCCGGCGTTTGAGTCACGGCAGAGATTGTAAGATTGAAGATGAGATGAATCTAGAACCGTTACCCTGACAACTTCGAGCAGGCAACGATAACGGTCTTCGAAACTTTCAGTTCTTAGGTGAATTTCATCACGTTACCACTATATCTCGGTCCCAAATTTCGGTATAGAACTTCTCTCTCGTCCTATTATCTGGAGATATTTACTAGTCCTAAAGAGGTATTTAATATCTCCCAACAGGTCATATCTGCTTCCCAAGAGGTATTCACTAGTCCCCAAGAGGTCTTATCTAATTCCCAAGAGGTTTTTACTGTCTCCCAAGAGGCCTTCGATATAAGTCTTGAAGTTTCTAACTAAATTAGACGTCTCAAGATAATCTAGCTTCTAGTTACTTGGATTAAATAGGTTGTTTGAGCTAGAGTACCGAATGGACCTTTTTATTAGTTAGATCCTTAGAAGAAAAGAGTAAAAAGTTGAAGGCTTGCTACTGAGGCCTTCACTCAAGGGAAAATTACTATAGAAGGCCGGTAAAGGAAGTTTGAAGGTAACGTCTCAACTGTTTAAAAAGGGAAGGTTAAATACCTCTAGATATAAAAAAGAGAACTCTAGATTTAGCTTCATACCTTTAACGGCACTAGAAACTACCAAGGCTGTTTTCGGTATTCTAGTGGTACGGTAGGGAAAGCGTGGCTTTAGTGGCTGTAAGCAAGCACTCGACTCTTACAGCCACCGAAACCGGGCTTCCCCTACTATACTACAAGAATACCGAACACAGCCCACGATACAATACAGGACGGCCGTACTGGTATGCTAGCGGGCTAGTGTGATTTAGGTAGATTCTTATTGAAACTTTGTGCGTGCAGAATTTGAAACGGTTCTCGTTGCCCCAGGCAGCAAACATGACGGACTTCGGACGACCAAGGCCCACAAGTGGGAGAGAATGACTAGAAGATGGAAGGCACGCGAAGGATAGAGAGATAAGCCAGAGCTGCTCGGTGGGGAAAGGAGAGTACGGCTAGATTGAGGGGTGGGTGTGGGATGGAAGTTTTTTCTCTTCCCGAGTGACACTTCATTATTCACTTGGCTCGATATGAGAACAGACTGAATCTGGGCACGTATCGGGTTATGAGGACCATTCAGTCTTAAATATGTTGCAGGCAACGTCTAGGATCCGTTTGCTCCTGTCTTCGCTTTTGTCCCTTGGCTGATAGCAAAGACAGACAATAGCAAGCTGAGGCAGAAAGTCATTCTATGGCGTGACCATCCCATGATGCAAACATAAAAGGACGCATTTGGTGCCAACTAGAGGTAAACATATTCATTTGTTGAGTGCAGTGACTGGCACAGCTGTCATGGTCCTGCCCTTTTAGCCGTATTATTTTGAGTCACAAACCCGATCATAGACGACAGACATTGTCTGCTTCACAAACATGCGACAAGAATGCCCTGCCCAGGGGCATGTCATCCTTCTTAAACCAGCCTCAACGCGCCCCAATTTCACTCCACAATCCGGAGACAAACTACATCCCACACCAGCATCAAGATCTGATCCAGCTTGAACCCCCTCCCTCCTGGATACCGCTCATTATACACCTGAAAGATACAACCACTGAAGGCCCGCCATGGTATAACGCCCCCAGTTCCTTCCAAAATGTTTCATCACCGCCCATGCTATTCTTTCAAGAACATTTATCATCGTAACCACAAGCTTCTTCGGGACACCTGAAGCCATCATCGCCTTGACACCCGCTACAGCCTCCTTGAGCACTTCCCTCCCGAGTGTGCTCCTGCTGAGAGCTCTGGTAGCGACTAGCGTTGCGACGAAAGCCAGGACGATGCGGATATTGTTCCGGGCGGGCTTTGATAGGTCGAGCGCACCGTGAGTGCTGTCACTGTAGGCGTTGCGGACGCCGTATTGAGAGGCCAGTTGCCGGTGGAATGCTTTGTCGAATTCCTGCCTGGAGGTCGTTTCCTCCAAGGAAACCGAGACCGAAGGAGTGGATGAAGCAGGAGATGTAGGTCGGCTTTGAGTGCACATGTGAATTGGAGTATCGTTCGCTCCTGGCGCTTGCGCTGTTTCCGGCTTTGCTTGTTGGCTCATGACAAGCAGCGGTATGTTGGCGTCGTAACTCGGGAGAGAACTCTCAAGCTCACCCGTGCCAGCGAGTTGCTCCGTGAGTTGCTCTTCCACCTCTGGATCTGCGAGGGCGCGAAAAAGTCCAGCAGTTGAGAAGCCGACAAAGGCAGCCAGTTTTTGGTACGAGTCTTTGTCGAGGTAAAATCGCGGGTGAACGCCGTAGTTGCTGCCGAAGGGTGTGTAATCCTGGAGTGCCTTGAAGCGGATGGATTGTCTAGAAGAAGTGTCTACGTATGAATACTCTTTCGGGTTGGAAGGAAACATCTTGAGCGTTACATTCGTCTCTGGCGTGTCGGGGTGGGCGGGAGAGGGCTCGATGGGAAGGTATTTAGCTCTCTCCTTGAGAACCTCCTCCATTCCATAGTGGCTGTTCCTAAACCTTTTCGCAAGGTGTTTGCCATTGAAACTTGTCATCTTGGATGACCACAAGTTAGTCCTTAGAGGTACTATATCGACGTGAGCAGGGGGATGGAAGACCTCCATCATATGAACCTACCCCTAATATCTCGACTCTTTTGTCGACAGACATGCTCGGTGATAATATGACCACCGGATGCTTGCGATACCCATACTCGCTAGGAATACCTTTCACCTTGCCGCCTGGTAGGTACATGATACGTCCGGCGAGATCTCCGGGCTTCCGATCCATCGAAAACCTAGTCGCGGGTTGCAGTTTCTTTTTCGAATTCGCCTCATGGGCCTCGGGATGAGGGGCTGGCTCGGTCGACATGTTGACTGTTGACTCGTATCTCAACGCCGCCTCGTGAAAGCTCAAGACGCGAATGGAAGCTGTCAAGAAAATGTCTCTCTCCAAAAGGAAAAAAAAGTCAAGAAAACAATCTGGCGAGAGAGAATCTGAGAAGAGACTCCGGCAGCAATCGGATTGTGGGAATAACTTCTTTTGCCCGCTGTCAATTACATGCATGTATGCTGCAGAATCCCATTACTCCACTACGCGCTCGTTGGCTGTTCCATATGCGGGGCTTGGGGAGTTGGCGGCCGTTGCAGCGGCCCGTTCCAAGCACACAGCCTCCCGAGATGCGGATAGGCGCCTGGTCGGCCAATTAACGTTGCACGATGGAAGGGCAGACTGGTGGGCAGAATTTCCCTGGGCATGGCCGGAATAATGGGCCAACGGCCCAGACTCGGAGAGCTGGAAGGCAGAATGCTTCACACTGGTGTTCATCGTTCTTATGAGTAGTTGACGACTGTGGGTCTTGGTCTGTCATGAAATGGTGTACTTGCAGGTCATTCGTTTCTCATCTTTGCTCACTCGTGATGTTTTTATCCATACCACTACCAGTCTACATGCTGATAATGTACCTCTAGTTGGAGAGGTTGATAAGTTTCTTGACCAAAACCACTCCTATTATCACCAGTATCGGGCTCCCTAGACCGACCACCCACAGATGGAAATATAGTCGAGCTCCTTTATCCCGCATCACACTGCCCAATTCAAAATGATACCAACGACATGCGAAGATGAGAACTTCAAGTGCGTCCAAGGTCGCTCCTAAAGCAACGTGTAGGAATTTGCCTGCCAGCCAGAGGACCAAGACCATCGGAGAAGCGACAACGAAGATGAAGAGAGCCACCGTGGGGAGGGAGATGAGCAGCACAAAATAGACAAAATGATATCTATGAATGAACGTTAGAAAGCTGCTTGTTGGTGCAGGGAGGGCAGGGGGGTATTGAAGGGGTATCATACGTGGCCTGGTCCCTGCGATGCCGATCTATCGATCTTGGTCCATGCCTCCGACCAGAACGCTGTTGAGGATTGTCACCACGGCTGCTCTGGGAGGATGACTCGGATGTTCGAGATGGCTGGGGCAAACCAGGCGGTCGGAAACGGTTCAGGTTAGATGGCCGAGAACGGGCGTGGCTATGGTCGTCCATATTGTGCGGGATGTCGGTTTCTGTTGGAGGCTGAAAAGGTGACGATAAAAAAATGGCTGTGATTCTGTAGGGCAGTGGAATCGGAAGAGGAGAAACGGAAACCATGGCGGCCTAAATACCTGAAGGAAGTGCCAGTGAATGGAAAGCACGCCCAATGAATAGAAAGCACGCCCACGTACAGTGATTGGGCGCCCAGGGCACGGACCTCCAACACTTTCTCTTCCATAACGGTCGATGTAATTCGTCAAGGGCGAGAAGTCAATCTGGCACTGGGTGTTGAACAGGATGGTCATTTTGGCATTTGTTCTTATTCCTATTCCTGCTATGTACATATCGAGTGTCCCCCACCCTCTTCTTGTCCCGTCCTTCTTCTTCTTCTTCTTCTTCAATCAACAAGTTAACCACCATTCTTGTGCCCTCGTGTTTACATCCACTCCGTTCACTTCGACAATTGCTTCGTCCCGATCAAACTGCGATTAATGCCCCTCAGATGATCCGGCACTTCGTCACCGTTGCGATCACCGCGGTTCTTCTTGTTCTTCCAGTGGGGTTTATAACCCCGATGATGTTGCTGTTGTTGCTGATCACGACCGTCACGACCGTCACGACCGTCACGACTGTCATTGCGATCGCGGAAGTTATCGCGGCCGCCACCATGGTGCTGCTGCTGGTTGTCCCAGTTATCGCGGTCGCGAGAGTTGGGGTCGCGATCACGCCCGCTGTCTCTGGCACTGTCCGCTTGTTGCGAAGATCTTCTGCAATCAGATCCTGCATGAGGTGATATTCTTCGGCAGTACCTTAGCTGACATCTCAGAATCGTCTAGACCAGCTGAAGTCGGCAATCAACTTGGCCGTTGGGCTTGGAGATACAAGCTGCGATGTGGTACGGTTGTGATATGGTGGAAGCTGAATATGGGTTTTATGCCAATACCATGCTCCTTTGTGAAGGTCGTGATGGTGTTGGTGTTTGGGCGGCTTCGACGGCTCGGAGGTGGAACTCACGGGTGGAAAGATGGAGTACGTTGAATCAGGCTCAAACAGTTCGGCATCCAAGGTCTGCTTTTCTTTCTTCTCGACTCAACCCTCCAAATGGGCAGCAGAGGCATTCGTATTGCACCTGGCCAGGGGGCTTGAAAACCCTTCATCCAGAGGGTCTGGCTGCTCCAACGTGGTTGGGCCTGATGCCCGGGCAATGAAGGTGTTGGCAAGCTCCAGGGGTGAAGCTGCAATTTGCCCACCCCACCGAGTACTCGAGTGAGCAGCTTGTACGACGAGACTGTCCTTTCTGTGCGTCTTAAGACGAGCGCGGAAGCCGTAGGCCCCCGCCTCACGCGACAGAATAAGCGCTTGCTTACGAAGGAACGATCCCGTATAGACAGGGCTAGGTCCAGTCCATGTCTTGCTCCGAGGGTAGTAGTGACCAAAGGCACAGTTCCCTCCGTTCTCGGCTTTGACTTTGTCGACTTCGGACTGATGAGCTGTGGTGCTGGTGGCGTTGGTGTTTGGTGGCGGAGGCTACATGTACAGCCAACCCCCGAGGCTGCTCTCAGACGCTGCTTCTGGCGCATGGAACTGCTGACAAGTGTAAGATTCAACTACAACTGTGTTATGTCTGAGCTGAGCTCATCAAACCGACGTATCTTGAGCATGCGAAGACGCGATGAGAGTGTGGTTTTGTGGAACGTTGATTTGAACTTTGTTGGAACTTTGTTGTGATGAAAAAAGTTTGGAAAAGAAGTGAGGGGTCAAGTGAGTAACAAGTGGCCTTTAAATCCGTCTATTTTGGTTCCTGCACGTCTGTTATCTGTGACTGGTGCTCACGTGAGTTAACGGACAGTGGTCAAGCATGCCAGCTGCCAGCCCTAACCACATCCTGCTTCAATATCTTGCTGCACGGGTGCTCGCAGGAAGGCTTATCTGCCAGCTGAACGGTGATAGCCCTACTGTGACTGAGGCTGCCAGCTGAGGCAGAAAGGCCGGATTATCGGGCCAGCGGTCATGCCCCATGGCGGTCCAGGTCGAGTTCGGATGGTGCCTGCTGGTGCTTGGATACTTCCAGACACTTCCAAGTACGTCATTCATCCAATAGGTAGTTTGGTCAGAACGTTCATTTCATCCATCTCTGGCACTCTGTGGTATCAGGACCGTTCGCAGAAGGCAGGTCTGTCCTTGGCGTCCCCAAGAGATGTCACCCGGTCCGTTGCCAGGCAGCACTGCAAGATATCGTCCACGTTGTCAACACCAATACCGAATTAATGTGTTCATTATGCAAGCCAGACTTGGAATCACCTTAAGATCCCTTTTGATACTTATAAAGAGCATAGTTGCCCAGTAGAGCACCGAGTGGCATGGAGTGATGCACTGTACCCCTGATCCCAAACACCCGAGGGACACTCGCCATTTTGACCATGTTCAAGACACCTTGCCGCAACCATGGTAGTACTATTAGATTCTCTACCCTTGAAATATGATTTGCAGATATTTCGTCTCCAGCATGTATTGGTGGTGTAATTTTCCTGACGACGCAAAATGTTGCGTGTCCCTGTACCAGACCCGCTTTTTTTCTCAGAAGGCTCTGTTGCGAAACCATCAAGACACTTAACCTTCGCACAGAAACAAAATCTGATATTGGCAATCCGGTCCTGTTTTCAATGCTGAAAATGAAGAAGGTGGGAAGAGGGCCAATAAGTGCCTGGATCGCCTTCAAAATGTAGAGTCTCCGTCGGCAAGGAGGGGCATGAACGTGAGGTGATATTAACTTGAGTGCATGTAATGAGCTTCAGCTGGCATGAAAACAGGCCAGTGTGCACTTTCCACTCTTTTTGAAATGGATGTAGATCGCAGGCCTTGTAGACTCAGATTGAAGCATGTGCAGGACTTGAGGATTCAGACTGAGTGCGAAGAGATGGCGGCTGTCCAGACCGCAAACGGGCCAGTCGGCCAGTCCATCTGAATCAGCGTGTTTTCATCCTATCACAATCTCCGCGGCGGTCTTTGAGTTGAAGTCAAAATCCTCATCTTTCGCTGCATTTATCCTCGCGGAATGAGCGCAGCAAGCCCCTGGTCCTCGCCTTTTCCCTTCCGTCCTCTGCTTGGTCAGCCAGTCAGGCCCGTTTCCAGGTCTTCTTTCAACCTTTGCCCGCTCATGAGAACATCTGAATTCTGATTTCGTCACAAAAGGAATATTCGCGACAACTAGGATCCGCGTTCCTTGTGGAATCACGAGCTGCTCAAAGCTCAAACCAAATCATGAAGGAATATCATTAGCAGCATTCAAGTCTAAGCACAACAACAGTCACATGGCACAGTTTTTTTTTTCGGAGGCTTGAACGAAGGTGAACACCCTGCTTGGAAGTCAACCCAGGAAGAATTCTACGTACAAGTTTCATCTTCTATCTATTTCGACTTCGACTTCGACTTTGCCTTGGCATCTCTCGACTTGCCCTCAAGCTTGGCCCGCATCTCCAAAAAGACTGCTTAAGGGTCTCAGCGGCACCAGCGTTCGAGAAGCTTGAGGGTGGCGGAGCCCTCTCCCTTGTTCTTGACATCCTTGACAAGCTTCTCAAACGCTGGTGCAGCCCCTAGCGCAGCAATCTTATCTGCAACCCAAACTAGAGCATCTACAGAACAGTTGTTACAAATCTTCTCCGGGAACTGAATGGGCATCCTGGACAGCTTCTTCCACCAGTCAGCCGGCAACTCTGTCTTTGCTCGCTTCATCTCAATATCAAGCCCGATATCTGCTCTCTGGCGATCCAGCACCTCTTTGGCACTTAGGGCGAGCATGAACCGAAAATACATAGACCTTGCTCTTGGGCGGTGGTCGTTTTGGAACTCGAGTTCCTTCCCATCAGCGCAACCCAACACAGACACACCCCCAGTCGCTTGGAGGGAGACGAGCCGGAGGACTGCGGGAGTGAACACGGCGAAGTTAGAACTTGTTCACGTTTTCGTAGAGGTAACAGGAGAATTCAAGGCAGCGACTTACTAGGCAGGCCCTGTTGGGGCTCGGAGGTCTGGTGACCCTGGACATGGTGATAGCCCGTGAGTCCTCCCTTCCGGTTCCAAGCGGCATGCGAACACAATCCCTTGTATGGCAATGATGATCCCCATTTGTTGTTCATCAAGGTTGCGGACGCTGATGTCTACGGTTGGGGGGCGACCGTTGTCGGTAGTCGGGAATACGCATATCCCGGCCTCTACCACGATCATCCGGACGGCCACGGGGCGGGGTATGGTGGTTGGCAACACACGGTCAAGGTTGATTTTGTGCTTGGAGGACTTTGTGGGATCTCAAGGCCGTGATGGTGCTCCGCCCATAATCAAAGCGATCGTTACCGTGGGATCGAGGTGACCCCCTGACATCCCAGCGCCGCGCCGTCTATGAAGTTTCTGTCTTCATAGGTGCAAAGCCCGTATGAAAAAGCGGTTTCAAAGATGAGGAACAACGAACGGGTCGAGACTGGACGAGGGCCCGGGCCGCCTTGATATTGAATAAGCGTGGGCGTCTGCCTTTGTTGTGGCGCCTGCCACTGTTGCAGGAAACACACGTTTCGAACCCATCCTCGAGTTCTTCTCGAGTTATAAATGGGCGCAGCTCAATGATCGTGTTAATGAGTTGAGCCTGGCGCTGCCTGGCTTCGTTCCAAACTGCCTGATTCATCTTGGCCTGGGATCTTTCGTACTGGTAAATGCGGAAGTCAGAACTCAAGATCTCATCACTCTTCTGACAGGAAGAACAAGCAACAGGTACTTACACGCTACTTGTGTGAACAATGACTTTCCTGTTTTTCTTATGTGTTGGATGGATACGAAGCAGCTCAGATGCTTTCACGGCTGTCAGGGTAGGCTCGGGCTGGGGCGATCCCCGCTGCTTAGCATCTGATCAAAGGAGGGTACCGAACAAACGCCTTCTTTTGGTCAGAGCCGGATGCCGTGAGGGGGGCACACGACGACGACGACCTCTCTTCTGTGGCTGGGAGGAGCGGCGCCCTGAAGTGAAAGTCAGCACTCACTATTTCTTCACTCTTCTGACAGAATGAACAAGAAGCGACTACTTACGGTCAACGATGTTGACGTACGATACGAGTTTGCTGCGGTCGTGGCGGGTGTTGTTGCCGAGGGTTTGGGAGCTGGTTTGGCTGTAGTTGGAGGCGTTTTGGAATCAGTAAATATGATGATCCCATTTATTGTTTGTTAGGGTTGCGTTTACGAAGTTTCTGTCTTCATAATCAGGTTGAGGAGCTGGAGGGATTCGAGAGGCGGCACACGCGCCTGATACGCATGTACCAAGTTATGCTGATGTGGCTTGAGTAAACTGTATGATGTGAGACCGAGAGTTGGTGGTGAGGTGGAAGATGGAAAAGTTGAGGGAAGGAAGGTCGCAAGAAGATTTTGAATTTAAACCAGAGCAAGTGAAAAGAAGGTGGGGGAGGGTAGCTATTTTTTTTTTGCGCAGAATTCTTATCGAAATTTACGTGCAGAATTTGAAACTGCCCTAGATGTCCCAGGCAGAAACAGAACGTACTTCGGACGACGAAGCGGCGCAAGAAAGAATGACTGAAGGAAGGTACGGGAAAGATATAGAAAGATAAGCCAGAGTTCAGTGAGTGACGTATGAGTCTTCTGCGCACTCTAGACTCCTCAAGCGAAAGAGCCTCAGCATAACCTTGACCCTGCTCAGCATTAAGCCCGTGCTCTATCCCATAGACGGTAGACAAGCAACCTGCTTCTTTTAAAGGCCTCATCCCAAGCAGTACCAGCGTGCTTAGAAAAGCTTCTCCTTTGGGGTTCCCATAATCCAGTCCCTCACCAACCCCCAAGCACTCTTCGCAACCCACGCAACACTCCTAGCCATGCCGACTATCAGATACTTAAGGACTTTGACCAGAACAACCAGAAAATCCCAAAAGAAGGATCCGACAGCATTAGCCACCTTGTGCCAGTCAACCTCCTTCAGGCTTCCGAACAAGTGCTTGAGAAGCTTGTACACGCCAGCCACTCCACAGGCGCAGGAAGCCAGGAGGATGAGGCCGAGAAGGCAGAGAACAGCCTGGGCGCTTGGTGAGAGATCGTCTGGAGATCCGCCTGCCGAGTGACCGGAAGGCCTTGCGGACTTGCGCTCTCTTTGAGCATTGTCGGCAGAGCTGGATTGGTAGCTGTCGTAGCTGTAGTGATCGCTTCGAGTGTTTTGGGCTGCTCGTGAGGCGGGGTATGGTTGTGGCTAGAAGGGGGAGTTAGTAAATAGAAACCAGTGAAATCTCATAACGTTCAAAAGAGAGAGGCTGTGACTAACAGTAACACTTGGAATTGTTCCGTATCCCTGGCTCCGCACTCTCTCTGCTTGAGCCTGAGCAGCAAGATACTGAGGCAGTGGAACAGTGAACCTGTCCTCGTAGACAGAAGGGGTGGGCTCGCGGTACCCGGTATGTTCCACCACAGTCTGATACGAAGCATCCGTGAGGGCGTAGATCTTGTTTTTGTGACGCTCATAGTTCCTCAGAAGGGAGAACAGAATCTGCCGCTGTTCCTCAGTCTTCACGTACGAGTTTTTTCTCAACGTCACACCGTGGTCGAGCTTGAGCTGGATGTTGTTGTCGGGATGGGGAGGGGACGGATCGATGGGTAAGAAGGTTCCTCGTAGTTGGATTTTGCTGTACCGATGCTTCGTTTCGAGATCCATGCCGCCGAAGGATGTCATCTGCATGCAGAATGTGGTTAGCTAGTGGCATTTACTCCGCGTGCACCAGGCCCAGCCTATACGTGCCCCAATCCCTATGCACCTCGGAACACGTCTGATGCAAGGAGACCAGGAGAGTCATGTGCACTCACCATAAGAATGTCAACCTTCCCGTCTGCAGAAAGCTTCTTCGAAAGCACAAGAACCGGATGGTTATGAGATTCCTCCGGGAAACCAGTCGAGGAGCTGAGCTCATCCGCATATGGCAACCACATTATGCGTCCCGCAAGCTTCGAGCCATTGTGTCCCGGTATTGGCGGAGTGCTTCCCCGTCGATTTCGTTGGGACTGGCGTCTGGAAGATGGAGTGGTAGGCATGTTGCACTCTAGGTCTAGCTTCCATGCCTCTTTAATGACGAGGACACTCAAGCCGAAGTTGGAAGTGTAACTCTCCAACGTCGCAAAAACGGGAATTCCATCAAGATAAACCCCCCATCACAGCCCAGCAGCCCAAAATGAGGGGTCGTCACGTCCCTCCTTTGCTCCTCAGCAAGTTAGGCAGACTGGCAGAATCCGTTTGCTTTCATGTCTTGTTCCCGTTGGTTGTATCTTGCATTTTTTTCTGCACTTGTGGTTCTTTGCACCTATGTACGCCTGCGAATGGCTAGATAATGCGCCCGGCCGTAATGCGCCCGGCCGCTATAAGTGGCCACCAGCGGCCAACAGCGGGCCGTTCCAACCCCACAGCCTCTCCTTTTGTACCCTGTCATGCACATAACCGCTAACCAAGCACTCCAAATCTCCAATGGGAAGCCGTACCGACGCTACGGGAAGGTGACGAACGAAACATGTTGGCTCGAGTGGTGGACCGTGGAAATAATGCGGGGATGGGCACAGAGCGCGGCTGTGACGAGGGCTCCGAATGTGTGTTGGCGTGGACTGGACTCGTAGAGTTCGAAGTTCAATCGGGACATGGATGGGAGGTTGGGAATCCCGTCTTCCCCTTTCCGGTTGCTGGGGATACGGTGGGGGTTGTTTACGTGCTATGATAACAATAAAAGTCAGCTGTTTTATTCGCTAGTTCGGCGATGTAAGCCTTTACCTGGAAGTTGGGCGGCCTTTGTGCGGCCAGTGCCAGTCCCTGGAACAAAGGGATATGAGGTTCGACTAAGACCGCGCTTCGCTAAAGAGCCTCAAGGCATAATGCCAGGCAATATGCGCAGCGGATATGCCAATCTCGCAGATTGTTATCCAAGCGCCGTGCCTAATGTCGAGATGTTGAGAGATCGAAGAGTCAAGGCGGATGACATGTCGTCGGGCGGAAAGCGCATCATCTGCGTGATAGCGGTAACGCGCGGCTCCACTTTTGACCTCGTTGCGTCGATTGGTACCCGAAAGACTGCTGAAATACAGCGTCTGCCCACTGTAACTGAAAGCACTTTTTGACCCACTCTTTTGACATCTCTCGACTCTCAACCCAAGACTCATTCAACGTCATCCATGCTTCCCACCTCAACACCAAAGCACGAGACCAAATAAGCAACGTGGCACAGAGTGAAAGGCCAATATGGTACTTTACTCAAGGTAGCACCACTTTCTCATCAGGCAAGTCGCAAGAAAGACACAGTCAAGTCACGCCACAACGATACACCCGCCATCACACACTCTCCCCAGCATCGTATTTTCTTTCAACTTTATTTGCATTTCTTCTATCAACATCCTTTCTACATCACCTCCATCTTACTAACACCCCATCCTATCCGGCAACCCCTCCTTCCCCGTCACTCGATCCCTATAAGTCTTCTCCACAAACCCGAAAAAACTATCAACATCCCTCACATTACTCGCCACCCCAAAACTAACCCTTATCCCCCCGGCCGTCGGCAACCCCAACACCCTCAGTAGTTCCTCAAAGCTCAACTCCTTATCCCTCCCTTCCCCCCTCCACATCCTCCACAGTCTTTTGACTGGCAACCTAGAAAACGACGCCCAAATATCCAACCCAAACGCCGCCTCGCCCGCGCCGGGGTTACAGAAGCATCCCGTCCTCAGACTAATCCTCGCGGCCGCGGACTCGAACGCAACAAGTCGCTCATCGACGTACTGCCCGCGCGCATCGAGCAGGTTAAACGCCACGCTGCCTCCGCGCATTTTATTCTCTGTTGGGCCGTAGATCTCGACCATCGGTCTGCCGTCGCTGTGGCGCAGGTTTTTGAGTCTTTCCAGAAAGTAACCGGTGAGACAACGGACGCGGGTTTCGAGGATTTTCATGCCTCCTACTCCGTACCTTTCTCTCTCTCCGTTAGGATCAGGACCAGGACCGGGACTAGAAGGAGGAGGGGGGTTATCCTTGGAATCTAACCAATCCAACCCCGCTGCCACCTCGGGAATACTCAGAAAGTTGACCGTCCCGTCCTCGAAGGCTTCTTCTAGCCGGTCGCTGAGCTGATGCCACTTGACAGCTACGGTAACCGCCTTTACCGTGCCTCCGGAGAACCAAGGCCTGCGGAGCTTGGCGAGGGCAGAGCGCTTGACGATCAGACTGCCGACGCCGGTGGGGTAGCCAAAGAGTTTGTACCACGACACGATGATGAACTCGGGCTTGATGTCCCCTGAGAGATCAAGCCGGGAGGTAGGCAAGTAGGCGGCGGCGTCAAGAAGGACGTCGTAACCCCGCGACTGAGCCAGTGGCACCCAATGGAGGGGATGTCGGACGCCAGTGAAGTTGGATTGAGCCGGGTACGCAAACAGGCCATTTCGTCTTTCCCCTCCTCCTCCTCCTCTCTCTTCTGTCTTGCCCGTCGGCTGATGTTGGTGGTATTGTCGCTTCTCGGACATGGGCAATGATATCCGCCCTGATGCAGAAGGCAAATGCTCAAGACAACCCCTAACCGGCGCAGTCACCACCTCCTTCCCCACATTTACCACTTTTCTCAGTTTCCCTATCACTCCTGCGTGTCTGGGCAGCTTCTTGATAACATCCTGCTCTTTAATCCTCATATCAGTCCCACTAATCCCGACATATTCCACTTTCGCCCCCTTCCTCTTCGCAAACTCTCTCAGCCCATTAACGCTATTATGATTATCCGCACTTAACACCAGCCTTCCCCCCCGTCGGTACTGATACCCCTCGCCCACCAGCCTCGCGGCGCCGGTGGCGTTGGCCGTGAACACGACCGCGTATTCTGCCGGGTCTGCGTTGAAGTGCTGTAGTATCCTCTTGCGGGTTTGCTCGACCGCGATGGTGGCTGCTTCGGAGGTGGGGTTGACGGAGTGCGGGTTGCCGTATAAGGTGGAGGCAAGTCGGGCTTCGTGGGCGGCGAGTTGCGGAGAGGAGCAGAGGCTGGAGCCGGTGTAGTCGAGATAGGTGTGGGATTGGGCGTCGAGGTAGGAGTAGGCGGTTGAGCGGAGGGTGTCGAGGGGGGCGGTGGTGGTGTATTCGGGGTAGAGGGTTGTGATGGAGGGGGTGGAGTAGGAGGACATTCTGAT
Organism: Neurospora cerealis; assembly: GCA_009806085.1. Lineage (NCBI taxonomy): Eukaryota > Fungi > Ascomycota > Sordariomycetes > Sordariales > Sordariaceae > Neurospora > Neurospora cerealis. The sequence goes on from RAOY01000012.1 coordinate 604,182, forward strand.
GGTGAAGTCTTGTTGATGACTTGGTGTCGGGAGTTAAGGTGGGTAGAGCGAAGTAATATAGGTAAGAAGTCTTTGCCTTGTTCCTGTAGCTGGGTGGAAGCTGATATAAGACGGGAAGGATGAAGCGAGAAGTCCGACTTTGTGCCTGAAGGAAGATAACAGATAGACAGATCTGATGTGGCACGACTTATGTTGATAGGAACGGGCCGAAGAGAAGTTCGATGTGAAGTCCTTATGAACAAAACGCTGGAGGTTGCCGATAACGAGGAATGTATACAGTTTCAGTCTTGTTGCTGATCACCCACCCACCAGGGCCAACACTAATGACTCGCAGATGTTGTTGCAGTGCCGCCGACGACCCGAAGAGATACTCCGTGTATTCCGTCTCTTCCGTCATAAACGCCTCCCCAAGATATGCGTGTGCATGCCGTCGATGCCGATCCAAGTATGCTATCTCTCTCTCCGGTCTCCTCACTCGCGTGTCTGTGCCTCTCTGTTGCTACTATCCGCCCACACATTTGTCTTGGATCCGAGGTCTGTTGAGAGTGTCGATACTAGGCCAGCGTAGTAGTTGACTGAGGCGTATCGGATCGTGAGGGCCGCTGGTAACTGTGATGAGAACTATAATGGGAAGGGTGACATTCGGACTATCAACGAGTGAGACAACGTGGATTCGGCGTGGTTGTCGGACACTAGGCACCATGCAATTCTGCTCTGCCCCCACGATGCGTGAGATGCATGTAAAGTTGGCAGCTGGGTGGTAACAGCGACAGTCTCCGGGCGACTAAACGGCAAAAAGATGCTTTAAGCCGGCGGTGATGTTCTTGATGGGACATGATTGGTATTTTAGGCAACGGAAAGCCAATCTGCAGGCATGTCAACGGTTTTCTGGTGGCTTGGTATCGCCCTGAATCCTGTATTCCCGACTCATTGGACTTTGTCCTTCTCCCCGAGCTTCCTTGACAGCGAAAGCTTGTGAGGCTTGTCGTCTCTCTTTCACGAACCTTTGCTTCCTCCCCCACTTCCTTTCTTACCGTTCGAACTCTTATCACATTATCACAGGACTCACACTGGCTCTTAGGTTGCTCTTCTCAGCCCAAAGACCAAGACCTCCCATTTCGGGGATTACTGTTCGCGCTAAGCCAGCAAGTGGCTTGTAAGTCGCTTATACATAGGGCATAGTGTGAAATGTGGATTGGTCGATCAAGCCAACCTTGTTTCTGCCTTGGAAGGGTTAGCGTTGAAGAATTGAGCCGTCCAGCATGCATCATCGGGGGCCGGAACCTTGCCGAGATGGGAATAGCGTTATCCCGGCTGCGAGCGAGTGCCAAGGGCATGTACAATATACTGATTGACAAGATTGACAATACGACAGCCAACCAGCCGCCTATGTCCCAGTGTTGAAAATGGTCCTCAGTTGTAGGTAGTTTCAGCGATGAACTCCCAGCTGAACCCCCCATCATGATCATCTTGATCGCGGGCCGTGATCGCTTGCAAGCGAGCAAGATACTCCGGAGAGGGAACCGGAGGGTTGCAAATGCGTGTACAGTTACATGCAGAAGGGCTGAACGGCGGCCTGAACGGGGCTTGCACCTTGCTGCTGCAACGCTGACGTTGTGGCGGTTCTGGAAGGCCACTTTTAGTAACTCCAATGGTGCGCCATCGTATGAGTGTGCTCCCTCCTTTGAGTTGTTCCCATTGTTCTTTCCGCATCGTTGTTGTCGTCCCCGTGCCTCGTCGATTTTAGAATCTTCAAAGGAATGAGGAACACCAAAAACTTTCCAAGGTACCAGTAATGGAGGATCGCGCGATGTTTGCTCTCACGGCTTTCCTTTGCGAGATGATCTTCATCTTATCGATCTCCCAAACTCCGGTTGTTCTGTCGACGATCGATTGCGATTAAACTTGGACTCCGTTCCGATGAGACAGTGTGCCGAAAAGTTTTACCGACTGCACCGGTTTTCTTTTCTCCCTTTGCTTGTCTCTTTCTTCTTTGGGCCGACAGTCCATCAATGATTCGCCCAATGCCAAGTGAGACAATCGGACTTTGTATGCAAGCCACACTTGGAACATGTGATCGGAGTATTTACCCAAACAACGAGGCGACGAAACAACGCCCTTGCAAAGCTGCATCTGAGCCAAAGGTTCGTGTCAGGTACCTGGATCGTTGGAAGGTTTGGAGTTTCTAGTCGCCGAACAACTGGTTTCTGCCTTTCGTCCATGCCCATGTCTGTAGCACTTCGAAACACCCGGGACTATGTCCCAGAATTTGGGCAAAGTTCACGAGAAGAAACGCCACGGGAATGTGTTTGCTCAGTAACAACCACCGATGTGCAGTATCAATGATAGCTGCCTGTCGTGAAACGCCACACAATTTCGAGCAGAACAATCCCTTGGCCCGACAGTAATCCGACAGCCTGGTTGGCAAAAACCTGACTTCTGCAACCGTGCAGAAAGGGGGCTCAATAACGTCCTGTATAACTACGGCGCAGAGCGCCATCGAGCGAGCCGAGGGAGACGTGGAACGTTTCTGGTCGCCGACCTCGCCAAAGGCGTGCACGTTTGCTGCGCCGCACTGCTCCGCGACATGTTGATGCTACCGGGAGCGGTCCGGTTTCTCGGGAATCCGGGGCGGCGTTGCGGCGGCGGCGGTTCAGGACGGAGAGTGTTGGTCGTCAGTCAATGATGCAACGACGAGACCCCAAGTTGTCTTCAAGATGCCATTTTGATGCTCGCTTAAAGTCCATGTTGAGACATCGCCCGAATTCGACGTTGGTGCCCGCCCACCGTTGCAGTCTTCTGAGACCTTAGCCGCCCGCTACCACCAAAGCGCAGAGAGCCTCGTCGGCTCCGGGAATAGCTACCTCAGGAAAAGGGCAGCAAAGACGTTGCCTCCGCGAGCGTGGGATCTCTAATCCATCGGGTCAACATCCCGTGTCCTCCCACCTTGTGCTCCGTCGTGGGCATCCTTCTCTTCGTTTTCCAGAACGGGCAGCCGACGAATGCCCCTCAGCTTGCACGAGACCCAACGGGAGGACCTGATGACGCGCATGGCGCCTGTCCGTCTCACGCACTGCGACCGGCGACCTTTGGTTCCGAGGTTCGCACATGCTGAGATTGCACTTCCAGAACTTCCCAAACCCGTGATGGTGGTAAGCAGGGCATTCAGCCATCGTGAATCCCATGCCACCATGCGAACGATAGCGTGGAAAGTTGGATGGATGGATTGCCAAACTAGAAACTATGTGCAACCGCGCCGCTCGTGGTCAACTGGTTGCGATCTCACTCAGCGCTTGCGCCGCTTGCGCGGCTGACGTGCATTGGGGAGGGATGCAACGGATATAGTGCTTAGAAGATATCGCTATAGAAGCGCCTGTATACCCTCTGTGCACCATCTTTATTTGGACTTCATGTTGCATTCTGGGCGATCTTTAAGTGCGACGATTCGGCTTAGGCAACCGGTTAGCGAGGTCGGCCGTCGGTGCAGCACGCTATCATCCGCTCTAGCGCCTAACGAGAGACAGCATTGGAGTTGTTGGCGGTCGATGTGCTCGAGTGGGGCATATGTCGTTGTCAAGTCCATGTCCACAAGAGGTTGTCATGCCGAGCGAGGTTGCTCAGCGAGGCAACAGTACCTAGCTCGTTCATCGGAACGCCTTCTTGCCGGCGGATATCCCTCTTCTTTCTTTCTCAGCATGGGCGCAGCATTGCGGTGTGAGAGAGCATCGCAGCAGTCGTTGCATTTGGGGGCTGAAGACTCGTCGGTACCAGGAAACAGAAAACCCAAAGCGGTTGTTCCCGTCGCGACCGATCGGTGCGAACAATGGAGAGCAAACACAGCTCGAAAGCTGGTAAAGAGTTCGTGATCCTGTAGCAAAGAAGGTCAGCATCCTATCCATTGGTCAAAATAAGCGAGCTTGCGTGGTGGAAGAGGTGCCTCTAAGCAACCACGATATCTGACAATTTTCCCCCCATCCCCTGGTTGCCTAGGAGCCAGGTTGTTTTGCACCTGAATCTGCCTTTATTCTGTCGAGCCCCTATTCATCCCACTCCCATTCACCGGCATCCCAAATCCCAGAGTCCCGGAATCGGTATTGGGGCTTCAATGGGCAACCTGGTGGCTCCGGGAATGAGCTGGCAGGGCGTTCGTGATAGGCGTTGACGGAAAGCAAACGACGACAGAAAGACACACGGCCGACAAGGCTTACCTAAAAATATAAGGTTACAGGTAAGGTTTGTTTGCTTCTTTTCCGGACGTGTTCCCCAAAAAGGACCGTATAATAGCAATCTGCAACGTGGAACGCGGAACGTGGCTTGTTCCTTTCGTGTTCTGGTGGTCGTCGACGACAACGGACGTACAGTCTTGACGGTGTGCGAAAGCCAGATGGTGATCGGAGAAGTTGAAGAGAAGGTGAAGAAGGTGAAAAGAAGCGAAAACGAACGCCTCCAGCCACGGACCGCAGTCCGCATCAACCCCAGGGGGCAGTGTCTCCAATTCGCCAGTACTCGGTGAGACGTCGGCCCCGGGAACGGCGTTGGGCCCCGTAAACTGTTAACGTTCCAAATGTTCCAGGGTGCTTGCACGACATTGCACTAACAATTCCCCTGGACTCATGCGTGCACTAACAATTCAACAAATTCACTGCCAGAGTCTGCAGAGAGTTCAGAGTGTAGCAGTAGTGACATCATCGCATCTCCACCGGCCCTCGCGGGACATCTACATCATCATTAGCAAAACACCACATCGACAACTTTGGACCACTGCGGCAGCAACTCCGCAACGGAAGGCATGAGAAGATGTTGGAAATGGGGTAGATTCAGTTCACTATGACGACTTCTTGACAAACCAGCTTTTGAGCCCTTTGTACGATAGCTTTGCAGTGTTTTTAAACACAACAATTTCCCACAGTCTCATTGAATCTCTCCCATCCAGATCTTCTGCCAAGACATCACCACCAAAACAACCATCACACCCATCATCATCATCAGCATAGAAAGTCAGCCACAATGTTCGCACTCTTCCGCGGCCACCCCAACAAAGACCTCGCCGACCTCGCGGAGCATCACATGCAACATGATCTCCAGCCCGAAGACCGCGCCCGCCTGCGCAAAGCCGCATCCAAAGTCTCCACGCACACCACGCTCGGCACTTTTCTGGGCCTAGGTCTCGGAATCGCCCTGGCCTGGCGCATCCGGCAGAATCGACAGCAGTTGTTCAACGCGTTTAGAATGGTGGCTAAGCCGGTTGAGGTAGTGTTTGCTAATGGTCGGAGGGGTATGTCTCCTTTCCTTTCCTTTCCGGTTCAAGAGAGTTTGAGGAGATGCTGACAGACTCAAAAAAACAGAACCAGTCCCAGACCTAGAACCCCTCCTCCGCCCCACGCGCTGGGGTGACATCGCCACTTACACGGTCTTCGGCATCGGCTGTTCCATGCTCGGCGGCGAGACCGGCCTCATGACCGGGTCAGCAGCCGCTACGCGAACCATCACCCGCGACCCTGATTCCCGGAAGCGCATCGAGGATGCCTTCCGCTTGTTCCAGATCGATGTGCTTAAGCGCCAGCTGGAGATGCTCGAGCGTGAGGCCAAGGAGAGGGGCGCGGGAGGAAGGGAGAGCGAGTCGGAGACCGCCTCTAGCTGGGAGAGGTTGAAGGATCAGGCGGGTGGGATGGTGAGCAGCTTAAAGCCTTCCGAGTGATTAATGTTTGTGTGAGCGAGGGGTGGTTTGCATGGATGGAGTTTGGGATGATGGTTTGTTTCTTCCGTTCTTGTTAATATTCTGCTTTTTGCAGTCCCATTCATTCATTGGTGTTATATGGGTTCTGGATATATATATGTTTTACTTGAATTAATGCTTTCAACGGACTGCAATGACTTCCCGAGTGATCTTCTTGTGCATTAGCAAAGATGAGCTTGTAACTCATGGGCTTGACTTTATCGGTGTTGGATGTTGTAGTCAATCTTGCTACGCTCCAACGTAAGAATGTTGACGACAACATCATCGCTGCTGTAATCTTTGCTCTTGCGAAGCCGTTCACGGATGTCATTGCAACAGGTGGTTTCCATGTCTCATCAGCTTCAGAAAACAAAACCGTACCCCAGCCTAGCTTAAGTATTAACTGTAACGGCGATCGCCTTTTCAAAACTAGTGGTTTCTGTGAGAATGGTCCTTCTTGTTCCAGTCAGAGACTCGAGCACCCGGGTAAATCACAGTCGCCGTCAACCTCGAAAAGGCGATCGCCGAGGCACAGGACCGAAGCTAGGTTGAGCTACTCGTTGTCTACTGCAAGGCGATAAAGAGTAAACACTCGGTAGCATTAATTGAAGACCGGTACTCATCAGGGCTTGAATCGCCTGTCTGGCCTTTGGCGTACATGACTGCTCGAAAAATTGACCGTCGTCTTCCATCTCATCTCCTAATCAAATCATCAGTGCCGTTGCCAAAACCCATCAGGACCCCCAACATTCTAACAATCGCCAAATGGCATTGCTTGGGTGCGAAAAGCTGCCCAAGCGCAGCAAGTCTCGTGTGCCTTCTCCTATGCATCCCGGTGCAAAATATCATGAGATAACTGCATTGCATTGCATCAACTGTCTCGTGCACAGCGGCATGCATATACGCAAAAGTCAACTCGAAACCATCCCACCGAAAGCAAGCCCAAAAAATTGCAAAAAAAGAACCCCATACCGCGTCCGGTAATGGGGTGAAGAGGTGTTCTCAGCGTTATTGACGCAGGTATTTAAAGCGTTGGTTGAAAAACTGCATCGGCAGCGGAAGTAAGTGGCAGAACTGTCATCGGACAGTCTGTGAAAAGTGGTGTCTGGAACAAATCATCAGACGAAGAAATGCGTGCGCATCAAATGGCCCTTACTGAGGGTCGAACTCCAAACCTCCCGCCCCACGAAAGAGGTGTTCGCCGCTCGCATCGGAACCACTGAGCTAAATGGGTTGCTCATTCAAAGACTGTGTGCGCAGGGAAGCGCCTCGTTGTTGGAAAGAAGAGTCTGACTTGGCTTATATACTCCACCACATAAGAACAAGATCCAAGCATGACTGAAGGGTCCGTGTACGGACTTGGTGAAACCCGAAGGCGACTTTCAAATTGGGTATGTACTACTTTTTGGTATCATCCCAAACCCAACCGGCTAGCATACATCAAGGCGTTGAATAACCTAAGGAGCCTGATCACAGACCTGACTCGAAGCATAGCCGGTAACTAAAACCACCCGGAACACCGTGAACCAACCTGCTAGTATACGTCCAAGCATCGGCAAAGCCGACACGCCATGGAACCAGTCTCAATGGCCGGCAACCACTATAAACACGAACGGAACCAAGCAGTGTACTCATCAAATCGTTCCATTTTCATTATCCCTTAGTCCCCATTTAGAGAGTGCCGGAAGCGTTGAAGTCCTTGAGGGCCTCCTCGACGCGGGCCTTCATGGTCTTCTCACCCTCGCGAATCCAGACGCGGGGGTCGTACTTCTTCTTGTTGGGCTTGTTGGGGCCCTCGGGGTTGCCGACCTGGGTTCTGAGGTAATCGATGTTGTTGAGGATGTAGTCACGGATACCGATCAGGTAGCCCCACTGGAGATCAGTGTCGACGTTGACCTTGACGACACCGTTAGAGATAGCCTCGCGGTACTCCTCCTTGGAGGAGCCGGAACCACCGTGGAAAACGAAGAAGACAGGCTTCTCATCCTTGCCACCGAGCTTCTCGGAGACGTAAGCCTGGTGCTTGCCAAGGAGCTCGGGGTGGAGCTTGACGTTGCCAGGAGCGTAGACACCGTGGACGTTGCTGTCATCTCGTTAGTTCTGATGAATCGAGAGCAAGGGCTAGAGTTCAGTCTTACCCGAAGCCAGCGGCAATGGAGAAATAGGGGGAGATGGGGCGGAAAGCCTGCTCGATCTGCCAGATGTCCTCGGGCTGAGTGTAGAGAGAAGCGTTGTCAACTTCGGAGTTGTCAACACCGTCCTCCTCGCCACCCTGTTTGCAAGTGTTAGCTTTCTGTTTCCCTTGGAGCATGCGCATCAGGACAACGACGTACGGTGATACCGATCTCCATCTCGAGCCACTGCTTCATGGGCGCCATGCGCTTAAGGTACTTGACGCAGGTCTGGATGTTCTCCTCAACGCTCTCCTCTGTTGTTGAAGTCAGTAAGCTGGCGCATTGGTGGTAGTGGTCGCATTCGTTTGGGCCACACTTACCAGAGAGATCGATCATGTGGGAGGAGAAGAGGGGCACGCCGTTGGCCTTGAAGAACTTCTCATCCTCCTCAAGCATACCATCGAGCCAAGGAAGAAGTTTCTTGGCACAATGGTCAGTGTGGACTAAGACGATGTTAGCATTTTGAATGTGGGTTGAAGCAACAAACAAGCTACTTACGGACAACGGGGATGCCGTAGACGGGGGCAATGGAGCGGATGTAGTGAGCAGCGGCGATGGCACCGGCGACGGAAGCCTCGCGCTTCTCAGCAGAGTCCTTGATGCCCTTGCCGGCGAAGAAGGCAGCACCACCCTGGGAAGTCTGGAGGATGATGGGAGCCTTCTGGTCGCGAGCAGCCTCGAGGGCAGCGACGGCAGTGCTAGAGGAGGTGACGTTGCAGGCAGGAATGGCAAACTGCTTCTCGCGAGCGTACCGGAAAAGCTTCAGGACGTCATCACCTAGAGGTAAGAAAAATGTCAGATTTTGTTTATCTTCCGGTATCGGGCAGCGCATTTTCTTGGCCAAATCGTACCGTAGAGGACGCCAGCGGGAAGGTTGAGCTCCTATTGAGGGTATCACCGTTAGAATCAGCTGCGCTTCGAAGCTATCAATTGCCAGGTTGAGGAGGAAACTTACATCGAAGACACCCATTTTGATTGTTGTTTCCGGCTGTTCTGAGAATCAAGTTGCGTGACGCGGGGTAGTAACTGTTGATGTAAAAAGGTGGGATAAGTATGAGAACGCTTTCCAGGATGGCAGGTTGAGGGTATCACAAACGAGTATGAAGAGAAGAAAAGAGGAAGATGGGGACAGACTGGAAGCACTCACGGTTTTGCAGACTGCGCGAATTTGTATGACGGAGGGTTGATGTCCTGCTCAGGAGATTTGGGAAGAGGAGAGAAGAGAGAAACTGCAAGAGGGACAGTCACGCCCAACAATCAGTGGTTCAAGGACGAGGAAGGAGTGGAGGGATCGTAGGTCAGACAGCGGGGCGGCCGAGCATAGCACCGAAGCTCAAGCCGCGTTCTCATTGGCCAGAACACCCAAACAGAGCAAGAGCTGCGTCGTGCCCCTCACTAGTGGTCCAAGGTGGGGGTTTGACGACGAGCACTGAGCAGGGAGCTGTCTCCAAAATGACAGCCCACTTGCAGCAACCGCAGCCCAGACCCTCAAAAGAGTGGACTGCGCCAAGCGGCCGTCTTCCCGATGCTTGCTTGTCAGTGTCGCGTCACTGCTGGTCGGGGTTCTTGTCCGGGTGTCTTGCCATCCGCAGCCAGGTGGCTCCATTGCTACGGCTCTAGCATTGCCGGACCGTCACATTCAGTTCATCAAGGGCAGTCTTGGCCGTCGTCAACATTTGCAGAAGAATTGGAGACTCTTCAAGCCTGTGTCGTCATCCCGTGTTTTCGACATTGGATATTATCGATGTTGCTCGCTGTCTGTGGTTCAATGTCGAAGTACCGGCATGTTTGGAGCTTCAACTTTATCCAGACAACAAATCCAAATACCGCCAATTCAACCCGTAGAAAGAGCTCACACCTCCTTTCCATTCTTCCACTGGCTATTCCATATTCATCTCGCCAATTTCAATTCCAGCGCTGAGGAGACCATATGCCGATGCAGCCCCCGTCCGGAAGGTTGGACAACAAACAAACCCTTGCCCTCGGGTCTCGTGCACGTCAAATGTGTCAAGACTTCCCCGAATATGTCGTGGTTGGGGTTGTTGGAGAACATGAAATGGAAAAGATCGGAATCCGGGGTTCAGGATCGCGACGAATGACCTCGGTCCGACATGACACGACTTCACCGCTCACCATCGCCAACACTCATCGTGATGATGGTTTCCAGGTTGGCTACGGCTCTGGCGTATATGATATAGAGCCGAACCCTCGTTGTCAACCCTTGGCCACCAACACTTTCACGGTGGCAGCACAGCAAGCGAGACACGTATTGACAATCACGGAACTCGGACACGCCGCTTGCAGTGATAGACAGTCAATCATCGGGGCATCTTGACCGACTGGACACCACTCTCACACAAGCTGTCAAACTGAACAACGACTCGACCCGATGACCTCATTGGGAGCCACTCTGGATTGCATCTCTCGTTGCGGAACCCTGTCGAGGGCCTTGAGGATCCTAGACCCCCAGGGTTCCCAGGGGAACCTCCCAAGTGGAATTTACCCCTGGATTGTGTTTCTTCGGGTTCCATTCTCCCGTCTCTTCCCGGGACCTGCTGTTTCTAAATCCGAACGTCCAGCTCGCGGAACGGAACCGTTATCGCCAAGACCCGGGACTCCCCGGATCCAGACCCGCTTGCCCCGCATTCTTCCCCAAGTTCCCGTCCGGCTGCCGAAGCAACGAAATGACCATGGGCCACGTGAACATGCTTCCGGGATCGTGTTGTTGAGCCGGCAGGATCTTTTGATGCATCGTGATCCCGGTGGCTTGTAGTCTTGTTGTTGCGATGGGTTGGTGTTCTGCCACAAGGCTCTAGCCGCAAGCTCAGTGACCGGCAGCTCGGTTACAAGGCTGAGCCTATTAGCCGACAGGGACTTCTCCCGGCTTCCCCCATTGGTTCCCTTCGGTATGCTTTTTTGTTCATCCTTCCTCTGGTAGCAGCTCTTTCTACCTTACTGCGTAAAAACTTCTGATCAGACCCAATGCTCGTCCCAATCTGTACTGGCAAGATGACTACGACCTCCTCGTCCCATCTGCACGCCTCAATACACACCACAAAGTCACTGGCAAGCGTCCGTCCTAAAAGTATATTTCCCGCACCTCAATCTTGCTGCCTAGGCCTCCCTGGACACAAATCTCGCCGCTGGTTGAAGGAACATGTTCGACTGCGAAATATCGCTCTTCAAATCGTGCTCTCGATCAATACCTCTAGGTATATAGGACGGCATCATTCCTTCGACTCTTTCAACCTGAGCAGCTGAGTTGTCCAAGACCCCCGAGAACCATTTTCCACATTTCCTTTGCCATGAGGCAACCAGGTTTTCGTTCAAGCAATGGAGGGGTGTAGGTGATACGGCTGGCCTCGCTGGATTCCTTCGACAGATGTCGTGAAGTTCTCACTCGGGAAGCCCATCCCACCGTCCACCTCTCCTCTTGCAGATCCAAGCTTGATTGTCAAAAAAAAACACTGGAAGCCACCGAGAAAACATATCCGACTTCCAAATTCACAAGCACGTCCCACCAGTAACGACAAGGATCAAGCCCGGGGGGTTCAATATCTTCAATTATTCGCCATCCATCACCAACCAGCCCAACACTGCCATATCTAAAGACGGCTAGCAAAACCACCAAACTCGGTAAGCATCAAGACCTTGAGAGGAGCAGCAAAGAGATCCTCCTTCTGGGCAGTCTCGATCAGCCAAGCGAACTTGGGGCTGTTCTTGTGAGCCTCGAAGGCGGCTTCATCGGCGTAGCTGCGGAAAGTGTTCATGTTAGCCACGGTTACTACATGTACTCGGAAGTCGGAACGCATTGGTACGGGACGGGACGAGGGCATGGCAGGCTATGACGGTTTTCGCAAGAGGGGATGGGTTGGGGAAGATGGGTGGATTGGAAAGAGGTAAGAGGTCTGGTGAGAGGTGAGAAACTTACGACTCCTGAACAACAAGAATGGGCTTGCCGTCCTCGGTCGAGGCGGACCAGTGGTACTGGAGCGTGCCGGGCTCGTTGGCCTTGACCCAGTCGGCGACTTCCTTGCCGACTTCCTTGGTCTGTGAAGGGGCGGAAGGGTGTTAGTACGCGGGACGGGTAACTGTCAGGAGATGTCACCGGTTCGTTTGCGGGGAAGAAGCGTGAGGTTTTCAATGCATGCTGTGGAATGTTGAAACGCGTGGGAGACAAGGGCCGATTAATGGTAAGTTTGTTGCATGCGCGGGTCGGACTCGATGGATGCCGTGGTGATGGTATGTATGGAAGGTAAGGCATCTCAGTCAGCCCTTCTCGTGGCTTGAAATTCGTTTCGCAGTGCAATTGTTCTCCTTGACGGGAAGCAGTGAACGAGCAAAAAAGTGGCGATATCATGCCCAGCATGCACCTCTTCATGCACCTCAGGTCCAGTCGACAGCGGGGAAGCTCCGTTCAGCGGGCAGTTCAGCATTTCAGAGACCAACTTACGCGCTCAACCCTGTCCTCCTTGGGATAAACGAAAGCAATCAAGCTGACAGTCATTTTGGCTGTTTATATGAACTGTTCGTTAGAGGTGTGGTGAGACCGTTCGGTGTATGGAGAGAGTCTGGTGGTGAGATTGATGCAGTGCAGTGAGGTGATGACACGGCAAGACCGACGGCGGGAACAGCGGGGTCTTAAGTCGAAAGTACAGCACCTAAGAAAGGTGGAGAGAAGCGAACCGAGGCCCCTTGGGGCCGCATTATTAATCCATTGTTCGCGGCGGCGACATTGCAGCTGGAATTGGTGGTCCAAAGGATTTGAAGGATTTGAAGGATTTTATATCAATCTGACATTGCGAATGAGATGCTTTCAAACAGACATGACCGATGAAGATGTTCGTACGAATCATGCAATCGCTCACCTAATCCCACCGGCCCAACCGGTCAAACACAGCAATCAGACTGTCAGACACAATCGGATGTCATTGCGGGGCTCTAGTGCCTTATCAGCTTATCTTTATCTATGCTGCACCAAAGCAGAGCTCACCCTGCAAACCCCACTTTCTAAGCTTCTAAGCTGCTAAGCTCCTCCGAAGCTCCTCCGAAGCTCCTCCTAAGCTCCTCCGAAGCTCCTCCTAAGCTCCTCCTAAGCTCCTCTAAAGCTGCAAATATGAGGCGTAGCTCCAACACCCATTTACAACAACAACCACTAGTCACTTTGGCGGAGTGGTTAACGCGCTGCCCTGCTATTCGCAAGAAAGCAAGCTTAGGCAGTTCCCTCGGGAGCGTAGGTTCGAATCCTACAGGTGACGCATATCTTTTTCCTTTTTCCTTTTTGTATTTTGTCTTCTTGTATTGTGTTCTCGTTGGTTAGAACTTCACGTTGGGTTGTGTTTTTTTTGCTGTCAACGCTGGTAATGACTTCGAATCAGGTCGGAGGAGCTTGTGATAGAAGGTTTGGCAGCTTCACACCTGTGGTCAACTTGTTTGAGCATTTCTACACCTGGTTTATCTATTTGGTGTAACGACGGAGGCCTGACATTAGTTTGAACATGTCACTTCCTTTAACTGCAAGTAATGTGTTTGCGGTTCGGACTTGGGCATTTCGCAATGTCTCTTCAGCGTATTCGACAGGAACACTTCCATCCCATTTATATCAAGCTAACTAATCAACCTGCTCCGCACAACACGCACAATGAACGCCCTTCCTCACCCCAAGTCCTCCACGATCCAGCGCCAAAGCATATTGGAATCCAGGCAACGGCTCAAAACACTCACTTGTCAGTCCTTCGCGTTGTTTACCCAGGTCGCTCAGCGCGAGCCTTCTGTTGGCAAACCACTGGGTGGCGGTGGGTTGCGTGAGTAGCGATGCTTGCTTGTTCAGGGCGGCTAGGTCATGCTCCCACGCCCATTTGTCACCATTCATGGCCCTTCTCTTGATGACACTGTACAGCATGAAATCGATCTCACCGTCCTGAGGCAGGAGTAGGATGCTTGTCACGTCGCCTGCTTCGCTCCTTGCCTTCCGCATATCGTCCAAGTGAGGCTCTTGGGGCAGATCCTTGAGCTTCCAGAGCAGTCGATACCCTAGCGACAGGCAGTCGTAGGTACCCATGTTGGTCAGCTTGCCGATCCAGGGAAGGAGGCGGCGACGATATTCTGCAATCCAGATAGATGAGTGGTTGCCGTTAACACCCCAGTGTCTGCCGTTGCCATGTCGGAGTGGCTGGCTCATGAATCGATGGAGACTCTTGGCAACTCCGGAGGCAATGCCCTGTGCGAAAGGCATTCTGCAGTTCGTATTTGCCGCATGGGAATCCGGAGACGTCGAGATGCCAACCTGCCGCTTCGCCTCCCTCATAACAGTTGCTGCAATAACCAAACAGCTGGTAAAGGTCGCTGTCGGATCTGGAGACAATGATTGTGGGGGGCACATTGTGACCCTCCGCATATTGAGTCTTTGCGGCATTGGACTTGACGCGAGACAGTGCATTTCGCGACAAAGCTTCTAAAGTTGAAGCCTCTTCTTCATCGCCCAGGTTACGTTGCCCTGAGAAAAGAAATTTGTCAGCGTCAAGTCAAAACACTCTTTGCAAACTGTCGAGGTGAACGGTGTAGAGAAAGACAAAATGTTGACGATGAAGTGAAGGAAGGACACGAGGCAAAAAGGCTTGTGTTGAAGTCGAGTGAATGCAGAGCAAGGACAAAGACAACGAAAGGAGGGAAGGAACCCTCGATGTAATTTGTAGACAGGACTGATCCATCCATATCCGGATCGAATGCCAAGACGACAGTCTGCTTCAATACAAAGTGAATGAATCAGGCTGCGCGACAGACATCTCTGGACATTCCAGAATGAATATTTGTGGAGTATCTGAGGAAGTCTATAGCGTACTTACTCTTGACGGGCCTCGGAGGCAGCCCATGTAATCCGATATTATCGTCAGCTTCCCGGACTCTCGTCTGCTTGAGTGCGGCGACAATTGCTGTTTGTTCAGAGGGGCGGTTGGATGCTTGAGAGCCCCGGCGAAACTCGATCTCGCCTGCCATTGCTGTTTGGACTGTCGAAGACGACGAAGGGTGGACACTGGCACTAGTGGAGCGGGTTGCTCCTATCGTAGCTGAAAGGGAATTCCGAGGAGAAAAGACAAATGGTGAATGAAGAGGTGTAAGGGGAAAGGAGACCGTTCAGATTTGGGAAATCGAAAGGAGGCAATCCCGGGGCTTTTGTGATGAAGCAGGTGGTCTGTTCTTTCTTGCTGCCTGGAATATCTGTCAGTGTTAGCACCTTCTTTCTCAAATGCCGTTGAGCTTTGCTCCTGCCTTCAACTCACTCAACTCTACTGCACATGACGAACTCTACCCCACCTACTTTTCTCTTCAGTGTTTCCGAGTAGGTCAGGTGTCTGGCAGAGCCTGGGTTCCCTGTACCAATCCAGTTCTGTCTTGTATCTTTATCCAGGCAAGAACGGAAGAGTCTCACTTTCCACTTCAGCGTTCTGTTGTCCCAATCACTGCAACGCATACCGGCTTCTCCAAAACAAAATACGATGTCAAGATGGTGACGAAGACGGAGAAAATGGTTGTGCTTGTGAGGAATTCAACGGACATACGCCCTTGGGCCATGGCATAGCAACTGGATCAGATTGTACATCGAACCGTTCATCGTGCAAAGACCCTCTCCTCCAATGTCTTCCAAAGCCCAAAGCATACTTCAACACAGGCAAAGGCTCCCGATCCGACTGAGCAATGTTTAGTTCCCTACCCAACTCCTCCAGAAGGCGCCTGATTCTCATCATCCATCCAAGCCCAGCTTCTCTAACTTCGTGGCCTCCGCTCTAAAGCCGTTCAAGTCCCTCACCCAAGTCCAGATCTCCTTTCTGCTCGCTCGTCAAGCAATGATACCTACCCACCAGCAACCAATCCGACTCTCTACTATCCGCCTCCATATCCGCCGAGCTCTACGATGATCCTCTGGAAATTATCCCTATCCCGTAGACTTGACCGCAGCTCGTCCTCCTCGATTGGGCGCGGTAGGCTCTTAAGCTTGAACACCAACTTGTAAGCCAGCGAGAGTCCGGGAAACAATCGTGGGTGCCCAAGCAAAAGAGCTTGTTGATGTCCTGGACAAGGAGCACATGGACACCTTCCTCGTAGCGGAATACGTAGCGCTCGGTCCCCCTTGACAGCCGCCGGCGTCGTTTGCTGGGGGGAATAAGAGGCTTCGGACATCTTGCGGTAAATGGCGCGCGCGGCGGGGGAGGAGTTACCGCCTTGAAGTCTGGGCGCAGTTCGTGGTCGGCGTAGATGGGCTTGACGCCGTAGCGGAGGTGTAGTTCCCCCTCCTCATTGTCCGGGGTCGCATCGGATGTAGGCGTCACATTCGGGTTCTGGCTCGGCGAGGGAGGGGCCTCGGGACAGACTTCGGGAGGAGGCATCTAGTGTTGGCAGCAATGTTCGACATTTTGTTAGCTTCCTTCCCGTTTTTGAAGTCCTCTAGGAGTGCGCCAGGTTGCTTGATGATAGTCAGCTTCGTACCTAGACTGGACGTTCTGCAAAACACAATTCTTTGAACAACAGCTTTCTCTGCGCGGGAAATCTCATTCATTAACTGTTCCATGTGTGAAATTCTGCCGCAAAGTTCAGAAAAAGCATTTGTTCTATCTTGTGCAAAACCACCTGATCCAGAGGGAGAAAAAAACTGAAATTCTGAAGGAAAACAGAAGCAACGCGGGAGGTAGCACAACTTGAAACGCATTTGTTGTGCTTTTCCTTTTCGATTGGCGTCCCCTTCCTGCTGGTGCGAGCAAGTCCCGACAAGAGTTTGAGAACCATAGCAGAGGTAGAGCGACTGACTGCTCCTGCCGCTTGATCTTTTGAGTTGACGGTCGTGGCAGGTGTGAACAAGCATTCCCATCGGAGCCACCCTAGGAGCGCTGGGATGGTGGGGCTGATGATCTGACTTCCACTTGCAACTTTCGCAAAATCCTTGGAATTCAACAAGTTTCCTTTGCTCTTGTCCGTTGCAAAGCACGAGTTCCCCTAACAGGGTTCCCCCAAAGAGCGGTATCCGTCTGGTAGTGCCCCGGTATCGCAGTAACGCAGAACAACTCGTCCCGGTGAGTTTCCAAGAGGTCGCTTGGCATCGTAGAGCTGACATGTGCTTGCGTCACATTCTCTGCCAAGTGAAAAACACCTGTAAACTTGCACCGGACGGATCTTCCAGAACTTGTGCTCTTGTCCCAACTCAGCCACCAACACGAAGCCAATATGTCCGCCGCTGCAGCTTCAGCGTCGTCGTCGGAACAAGCCCAGAAAGAGGCCACCGTGAATGGCCTCGTGGCTTGCTCGTTGTAGTCGCTGGTACATGTAGCGGCGTCAAAATCTGCGTTGGCGGGGGCTGGGGGACTGCCGCGGACTCCAAATTTGGAGCTGCAGGACTGAGTATTACTATTTTGATGCCCGGAGCTGTCGGGCATACTGTATTTGCATGGAGGGAGCCAGAGTCTGCACAAAGGATGGTGCCATCCGTTTGGGATATGCTTTTGTTGCTTTGTTAACAAATGATGCGGGACATATGCTGGTCAGGAACTAATGGTGCAGAAGGAAAAGTGCTGTTGCTTCGCCCACATGTCTTGTGATGTCCTTGGAAGTGTCCGTAAGCGTCCGGAAGAGTGGCAACGCTGAAAAGGACACAGAAGCTGGATACAGTTGACGAAGGCATCGGGGCTGTAGGATACAGTAGGAGCATTGCGTGGAAGGTGACTCACTCCGAGAGCTGCAGCTCGATTTCCGGCCGAGTGAGTGCTAGCTCCTGTGGAGATTCGAGAGGTCGGAGAGTTCGTTCCAGAACTCCGCATCGAACCCCAAGATCTCGTTCACGCCATGTCCAGATGCACCCGCACGCTTCCCCCCCTGTATCCTTGCCCTCGCGTTTTGTGTCGGCGCCTATCTCGCTGTTAGCATCGTATTTATTTGCATCCTTGTTTTGCGTTCGTCTTCTCGGAAATTCGGAGAAGGTACACGCTGCTTTCTGTGCCTTTATGTTTGCACTTACTGTTCCGGACGCCAGACTGTTTGTTGGTCATGTTTGCGTTGTCTTTGACGTCCTCACTTTCGCTCGAGGTACTGCCGTTTGACTTCATGGTAAGTGTAATGCTAATAGCATCATTGGTCTCAACGGTGATGTTGCTAACACCACTGTTGCCTGCGGTGGTTTTCGCTCCGTTCGTGATTTTCATCTTGAAAATGGGGTCTTGGCTTAATTTAGGATAATGCTTCTTTGATGGATCCTCGTGTGGGGATAGACCGTGGAATGAGATTTAAGTTCTGTATTGAGGAAGAGAGAAAGGGAAAGAAGAGAGTTTTCTCACAGCCATTGAAGAAACAACCCATGAAATAGCCGTTTTATTTCTATTACTCGACCTACTCTTATTTGCCTGGACAAACTGTGTGACCAATAGCGAAATGAATCACGGGCATCACTATCAAGTCCGGTGCTTTCTTGTTTTTGACCAACATCAACATGTTATCCCCCTCCGGGGCTTATTGTGGCACTGCCCAGAGTTCAACAGTTGGCACTGGCAGCATGCGTAGCGCAGGCGGTCGTGGTGACCCCGGACCTGACCGAGAATTTTGCTTGGTTTTACGGAAAGGTTTCCGAGGTGCTCTAGCAGAAATCCATTTTCTACACGGTAGTAAACAGGATTTTGTAAGGGGCCCGTCGAGTTTATATCTCTAGAGAAGTTGCGGCATATCTTCAGTTGTGCCTTGTCGAAAGACGGCTATCCACGGGAATAGCCTCTCGACAACGTATCGAAAAGGTCTGGTTGACGACAGAAAACATGTCTGATTTGGGCCGGGTATCTGCCTCATTTATGGCACCGCACCTTGTGCATTGATAAAGCATGGGCAAATTTTTGAGTCTATGCAATGACCGTTCAAATGCCCGAAGTGCATAGCAAGTTCATGGCTTTGCACCTACATTGCATCAATTCGATATACGTGGCACAAATGAGGCAAACTTCAAGCATTGCGAGCTCCGACCCTCCTCGTTCGAGGGCGTCCCGGGCTTTTTATAAATTCTCACCCATGTGGTAATATAAAACTTGCCCTTGAAATCCCGTCGTAGATCATTTGGTGTTTGCATCGTCAGCTTCACGAATCCCGTCCATTTTCCCTCGTGTTCTCTTGTCGACTGAGTCATCAAAGAACCCAAACCCACAATTTCATCCGAACATACTATCCAACAATATTCCCGGGCAGTCAAGGGAAGAGTCACCATGGCCACCTCAATTTCGAACAAGATACGGGAGGAAGATCATCAGGAGTGCAATTTGTTAGTTCCCCGACGCCCCTGCCATCTTTATTTTGACTTGCGTGTGTCTTCCCATCAAAGCTATCGACTTTTATCTGCTGACATTTTACTTCCCTGAGTAGGTCCGAGACATGGAAGCCCCAAAAGGGCGAGATTGCGTGGCTTCCGTCCCAAGACGTTTACGTCGAAAGGCTCCAAGCCAACTGCTTGTCTTCAGACAGGCAAGCTCTCCTTAATACTCTCAAGCTAATCTCCCAAGACCGCAAGGCATTCGACCACCCGGTGGTTATTTCCTCAGTCCGACACGATAAGCTCGACCCTAAGAAGATTCATATCAAGTTTCATCCGGTACGTACCTACCCCATATTGCAACTATTTATTCTTTAAATTGCAGTTTCCACCAGCTTCATACGAAGACGCTGCTAACCGCTCGTCCGGCTTTCCCAGATCTCGTCTTTTCAGGGAAGGTCGCTCTCTGAAAAATTCCCGACCGACCATCCGCGCTCCCGTGAGGCCCGGGAACGTCTAATGCTTCAATACGTAGCGCTTTCCCCGGCACCGCCACACCCGGTAACGGGAAAGGTCTTGTCATTTGAAAACGGCAAAAAGATGGACAAGGGGTCCTACGTCAATCTCTTGAAGGAATATGAATGCCTCAGCGAAGGTTTGCGACCGTTTATTGGCTGCGGTCAAGAAAGTGGTCTAGTTTTGACCGAGGAATGCATCGAGGAGCTGGACGATGCCTACCACTATGCGGCGACGCCGGCGTTGCCTGAACCAAAGTCTCCCACTCCTACGCAGGCCCAACCGGCTGGGATTGCACTTCCCTCTCCCGGCTTAGAAAGTCCCATCGGGAGCCCGTTGGCCGCCTCTCCAACCGGCGTATTCATTGGCGGTTGTTGGTACTACCCTTGTGGCTATCAGTACCAGAACGGCTACGTCAACCCATACGCGTATGGATACACCTATCACTGGCCTTACCCCCATCCAGGCCAGTTACAGGGCGTCCTCCATGTCTCGCCGGTACATGGATAGACTCGACCAAGACCAAAACTGGAAACCCGCTGTCCCATCGCCGCATGCTCAGCCGTGTAAGCGGCTCGCCCCACTTCGCCCGCTAGCGCCCCGAAACGGTTCCATCCCGCCCACAGCCTCGACTCTTGGCGGCGACGCCCTGGCTTGGCGCCAATTTTGTTCTGACCTCCCTCCTTCCATCCTTCGACAACCTCCGACGGCCAACCTTGTTTCGACCTCACGCCCTCTTCGCGACAACGCGCAACGCGTCACGATCCAATCGCTAGGGCTTAACTCAAAGCAACCCCTCCTTATTACCAGTGCATGGTGTCCGGTGCTTTTTAAGCCTGACGAGTCCCCAGTACTCCCGTTTCCTCTTCCACTCTCTCCCACCGCGATGACCGATCCATCGCCTTCATCCGACACCCAGTGCTGACAAACACACTACGTGCTACGCGGCTTCGCGGCTTCGAAAGAACGATTGCCATCAACTTACACACGCGATCTCCAACATAATCACCGATGCGGCCGCTCCCACCCGCATCAAATTACAGGCAGAGGTCAATGACCCAGTCCTACGAACTGTGTCTGGTACAGAACCAGACTAGCAATGTTTAGAGCTACGACCAACAAAATCATTACAGGAGGAGGACATTGCAAAGAAAGAGGGGGGCACAGAGAGGGGAGACCTGGGGCGATGCTCGCATCACAACATGGAGTCAACTGCCTGGCAGCTTTGTTGGCTACAGGGACTATTGCATCTGCCAGCTAGGTCTCTTTTCTCGTTTCTTTGCATTTGAATCCACCACAGCCCAAAGCCGGAGAGCAGAAGAATAGGACATAACTGCGTTGAGGGGACCGTTGACTTTTCCCTCGAGGTTGAGCCGGGTCTCTTGTCGCCGACGCTTTCTTCCACTTCGAACCTTCTCGGGCCTTGTGCTCCTCCTCCAACCAAGCAGCAGCTATCTACTCCGCTTTCAACACTCACCGACTCACCCGAAGCCCGAAACGAGCCTGATAGCTGCCTTGCGCGCACAGGAAGATAGAGTATCACCCAACTCTTCTATCTACACAACTCCACCGCCCTGGCCATCTTCCTCAGACGATGATGACGATTCGCTGCATCTTGTTTTGTGGGATAGAAAGGGAACTGGAAGGGATAATTTGGATGGGAAATATGCTAGATTCTGCAGATGATCAAGGACGCAGAAGGAGGGTGGAGGAGATTGGAGGATACTGGGGACACGGAGAATGGAAAGGAATGAGAAGGAACCTTTGGATGGTAAAATACTAGATTTTTGATCAGCTTCTGAGTTTTGGGGGATTTCGGACGAAAAGTCTTCAGAGAAAGCATACAAGTACACTTCGCGAATACGAGCATAATCAGACAGAAACAGCCATCTGCAGATATAACAGCTGGTCAAAATCGAAACCATCTCTTCACAGGCCCACAGTCTCATTACCTACTCATACCTATTTTTACTGTTAGAATCACACATGGTGTCGAGCAACGCTCCATCGAACACATGTGATTCTATACACATGCACAATGGCTATGCCAAGTGAGAACCAAAAGAGGCTGAAGAGCCGCCAGGTTTCACGGCAGGCGGGATCACGACATGTGGTGTGCTCTTAACCAGCTGGTAGGGAACATGGAAAATGAAACCCTTCGTTTCTGTGATCGACAAACATTTATGTACGATGGGTTGAACCATCAGAACCCGTACCATTAGTACTACAGAGTTGGCTCATTTGAAGAGTGTATAAGACTTCGAATTGCCCCCTTGGCTCTTTTCGCACAGGTAGTCCATTGGCTTTTAGCTGTTTGCACTGGCCGCAGGCAGTCTAGGAGAAAAAAGAATTACACATTCCCCCCTTCAGACAAGCATCGAACAGCCAAATAGCATGCTCGGATGCAGCCTCACCAATCTTGCTGCACAGATCAGATGGCTGCCTAAAAGGGAGAAGATTCTCGAAGAGTCCCCCGAGCAGGTCCCGTCTGGTCTCGACAGCGATGCCTTTGGTCACCCGGTCCTCATTGTGACCAAGGGTATGGACGAGAAAGGCAGAGTTAGTGTTTTACTGGTAAGATATCTAGCCTTGATTACATCTACACTCCCTGGCCCTTTGTGCTTCCAAGAACCTCTTGGTCTGATGCTAATCGTACTCGCTGCCGGCATGCAGATGACATCCTTCAACAACCGAGACATCCTAGCCAAGTTCCCCTCACCCTACCACCGCCGCAACAGGGAGCCCTACTGGCCCATCGCTCCGACACCAAAGCATCCCGACACCGGTAACTTACTCAAGCTCAAAGACGAAAGACCTATGGACAAAGAATATTCCTACATCAACAGCCAAGCTTCATACCCCATTCGCTACGATATCCTCAAGCCCTACAAGTCCGAAGACCCAGAGGACGTCTGGGTTCTCGAGGAGAAATCATATGAAAAACTCACCAAAGGACGGGACTATGACAAGCTTCATGGTAGCTCGTGGAGGAGGGGAGGGGAGGAACCGGTCATGCCGCTGCCAGAGCCTGTGAAAGAGAGGGAGCAGGAGGGGAAACAAGCCTCCAAGGCTAGCACTGAGGAGACACCTGATATTGCAAAGGAGAATCGGTACAGGACAATGAGGGAATATTACGAGGAAATCAAGGATTTCTTGCCATGGGCGGATTGTAGAAGCTGTTTTGTTTTTGGCGAGGTAGATGATGCCGATCCTTGATAGGGGATGTGAAAGAGAATGGAAGGGGACTAATGTGGGTTGGAATTTTGGATGAATGCAAGGAAGAGTCTTTGAGTAGTGGATATGGGATCTACGGGTGTTGAGCGAATGAAAATGTGTTTCGTTTTGCAGTCTCACGCAGGATAATAGCTGGAATAAAGGACTTCAATCTCATGATATGACATGATCGAAAAGTGCCCGTCGAAGTTGATGCGTCAAGCACGAGTAACTCAAGCGGTTCGGTCCGAACACCTCCGTTCCTTCCAACTCGCACCCGACCGTTCTTTCTTCAGAGCTTGCGCTGTTCATCTGGCTGGGGACGAGAGCTGCGGGGTACGGAACCCACTTTCTAGGATAAGAACTACCTAATTTTTCCTCTCTTCTTCCTCACAACTCAACTTTCCATCTTCCGCCCATGCCATCAATCCACACCTCGTGATGCCGTCAACTTCCCGCCTCCGATATGCTCGGTCCTTTTCCCGCGTCCCGGCTCCCGTCGCTCCTGACATGAGACGTCAGACCTGCACCGCATACCCGTTACCGAGAAAGCCTGCACATACATCACGCGCGGCTGTGCAGACGGGAACGGGCGTGAAGGGCCGCTACACAAGAGCCGCACAAGAGCCGCACGACAGCAAGAGCCGCAACGACCTCATGTCGTGGATCACGACATGGAGCTATTCATGAATTTGCGGAACGCAACACCGACGTGCTACGGCATGCCGACATGAAACATCGCGAGCACTCGTACGGATCTACAGAAGTGTTATCCAGGAGGATACAGTGGTATAAGAGGGTCGGGTTGCCTCGTTGACGATGGCGCACCAGCAACACTAGAGTCTGCCACAAGCGACTATTTCCACTTTCTTTGTCTCTTCGAATGTTGGCCAAGTAGCATGGCTGGGGACAACGCTATAAACCCCGAGGATGATGGGGGCTCTCGCCGTACCAGCCTCAGCAATAGACGGTGTTACCCGTACCGCAAGGACAATAACTTCGACGACCTCTACCGAAGTCCCAGCTCCCGAAGCGTCAATCATGGCAGCGGTACCTCAATCCACCGGAACAGAAACCGCCAAAATGGTAATCGCGATTGCAACCTTAACTGGAAAGGACAGCCTCGAGCCAAGGATCCCGATCCCAGCTTCATCGCTGGCCAAATCATGTTCTTGCCGGCGAGGCCAAAATTTAGTTCTAGGCTCCAAGTATGGGGGTCTGACGGGAACCGCCTAGATAAAAAGGGCTACGAACATCCGGTGCTGATTCTGACCAATCCGGACAATGAAGGTTACGTGATTGTCCAGAAGGCAAGTATTCTTTGGCGTTTTCATTTCTCTCCTACGACGACTGACAAGTTTTGATTTAGATGACCTCCTTCGACGGTAGAACACTTGCCGAGAACTTCCCGAACGAGCACGAGATAGATCGAACCAACAAAGCTTCTTACATGCAAATTGACGATGGAAAACCGGCCGACCCTGACGCCACAATTGTACTTCATCTGTACAATGACCACAACACCTGGCCAGCCTACTTGAGGAAACGGTCCTTCGTCGAAACAATCATGTCATACAAATGTCGTCTGGAATTCTTAAGACCATACGACAATTATGGAAAACCATGGTTTGTTGACCTAGCGTCCTTGGATTTAGCTGTGGCTCGAGTGCTGTTGGCGCGTTTTCCACCTTCGAAAAGAGAGGAAACTCAAAACAAGGTTGCCCATCTCAACACCAACAGCCATCCTAACACTGCTTTGCCATTGCCTCCACGAAAGGCACACTTTCAGAAGAAGCCAGGACAGGTAGCGCAGTCAGAGCATCCAGCACAGCGAGTACAGCCAGTACAGATAGAGCAGCCAGAGTCTCCCCATCAGTCTTCCAAGCCTCCTAGACCCGTGCGGCTGGACACATTGAGAACTAAGCTGCGAATACACAGTCGAAAAGACAAGTTGTTTGAGGATTTCTACTCCGAAGACAAAGAGATGAAGCCACGGCCCTCGAACTACAAGAAAAGATTATGGGGCTTGGTAAGGGAAATACGCCGTGGTCCGACTTTCACTAAAGAGAAGACAGAGAAGATGTTGAGGGACCTGGAATTGCTAAAAAGGAGCACGGGCAAAGAGGGGCTGACGGAGTAGCATGGGCAGCCAGTCATGGAGGTGAAGAGCTAGAAGACATTGGTTTCAGTCTTGAATGAGTCCTAGAGGTGATGATATTGGGACGTAACGCGGAGTTTCTCGGTCTCGGTGTATTTGTTCTATTCTATTCTTCCTTCATCTTCTCCTTTCTTTTCATTCCGCGTGGTTTGTTCTCTTTTGTATGTTGTTTGCAACTGGTAAAGAGGACCCGTATTAGACAGGAAGGGATACTGCAGCGACGACGAGATGATTCCACGGCGGTGTCCCATTCCAGTCCCATCGGTTTCTTAGGCAACAATTGTAGGCATTAAAAATTTAAGCACAAGTGATGTGTGCTCCAACCTCGCTCACTGCTCTCAGACTAACCTCGGCGATCAATGCTCAGCCTTTTGGCTCCTGTTAGCGGCTACAGGTGTGAGCTCCCGCTGTTCTTCATGGGATCCCTTTTCTGTGGGACCAGACGGCAACATGTGTGACGATATGTTCAACAAAGTGCAACGCAAACACTTCTAAAACGGAAACTGCTACGTGAAAGAGAACACGTACAATGGGATACAAATAGTACCACTTGACATGTGCACCGTATCCCTAAAGCATTTACTCCGCGTGCACCACCCTGTTTATATACGTGCACCAATCCATGTACGCGTGTCACTGGCCAAACAAGGCTCGGAAGCACACACCAAACACATCAATTTTCTGTCCTAACCCATCAACATGAATGAGCAATGACCGACATCTGCCGTTCAAACCCACACCAGTTGAGATATCCCTATTCATACAGGTACCTACAATTGCTTATTACGACTTCGGACTCAAGATATAAATCTCCCCTTCAGCACTATTATCGCTCCCCACAAACAGTCCCCTGCCCGCCGGATCCCAACTAGCAGCCGTCAACCTAAAGCAGCTACTCATCGTCAGTCCATTCGCCGTACAACTCCCTGGATTAGTCGCCGAAAAAATATCCGTATACCCCGTCCTGCTATCTGCGGGGGCAACAGGATCATAACTCCCATCCGCCAGCCTGGTGAACGGCACCTGCACGACTTTAAAGCCCGTAGGCGGCTGCCGGTTCCACGACCCGTGGAAGGTGATGTACATGTTCTTGGCCTCGTCGTCGAAGGTGTTCCAGATGGGAGCGGAATGGGCTTGGAAGCTGAGCCGCGGAGCGATGGCTTTGCCGTTGCAGGTGGCGTCGTTGTAGGAGGAGTTGGGCGCCGTGACGAAGTGTTGACCGGTTTTGAGACCGTTGGTGAAGGAGGAGGGGTCCCAGACTGAGAAACAGGTTGGGTAGCCGTACCAGGCGTTGCGGACGGTGCGGGGGTCGCCGACTGGAGGGGAGGAAGGGGTTAGTGGTTGTTGGGGATAAGGGGGGAGAAAGGGGAGGGGCTTACGGTTGTTGAGCTTCTCGGCTGGGTTGTTGGTGTGGATGTCCCTGCGTTGGCCGTTCTCGGTGCGGGTGAAGTCCTGTTGAAGAATGAAGATTAGCAGAAGCTAGAAAAGGGAATCGAGGGCTGCTCACATCACCACTGTTCTCAACACCCCAAAAGACCCCGTTAGGATCAGGAACAAAGCCGATCTCGTTCCTCAAACCGTACCCAAACATCTCGCCCTGCGTGTTATAGTTGTAACCGCCCGAGGGGACATTTTTGGTGTCAAAGATCTTGATGCAAGCACGACCAGTTGACGGCTGCTGCGAAGCCATGTCGAAGTTGGAGTTGCTGCCCACTTGCAGCAGAACCAGGTTCGGCTGACCTGGGACAACCTTCACGGCACGAGACGAGTGCACACCCGTTGACATGCCCTTGACAATGGTCTTTTGGTTGCTGACCTTGCGTGTGAGGGGATCGTACGCCCAGCTGTAGAGAGTCGTCTCCGAAGATGCGTAGAGGGTCTTGCCGTCGGGAGTCAAGTCCAAGCCGTGGTTGAGACCACCGCCGGAGATGAGCATGTTTGTACTGTTGATGCAGCCGTCGGCGCCAAAGGTGTGCACAGAAACGCCCCTGGTGTTTTGCTGGACGAGCATGTTGCCTTCGGTGTCCCAGATGATGGTTCGTACTTGCTTCAAGCTGCCGGCGATCTTCATGACGGTCCAGGCGGAGTTGACGGTGTATTGGTAGCGCATGTTGGGGACGCCGCTGCAGCTCTTGGGAAGAGGGAGCTTTGCGACTTCGGCATGGACATCTGTGAACTAGGGTTAGTTACCTACTTGTCATGGCGAAAACACGAACACGAAAGGAAAACAACATACCGGCACCCAAAAGGGCCGCTGCCACGGCGAAGAGATTGAACAGACGCATTATGTTCGTGTTCTTGGGTTGCTATGATGCAGAGAGACCTTGCAACCGGGGGAGAGGTAGCAGAAGAATCTGGAAAACACGGTGGGCATGCGATCCCCTTCTATATATGATTAACTTTCGGAAGCAAAACAAGATCCAGGGTCCGCCAAGACGGGACGAGTCGAGTGCTTCATTTAAACGACAGTTACATCCTTGCGATCATGTTGCGTTGTGGTTTCAACCTTGCCATATACCACGATATGTGCTCGAGTGTCGTCGGTGCTGGTGGCCAACCACTTTGCCGGGATTGATACAACCCAATATCGGGTATGATAGCCTGTTCGGCAGTATGGCTCCGAACACACGGCAGTCGCCATTCTGTGCCGTGCGTCGTCACCCTTCTCCACGGTCTATCCTCCGGGCTCGCGTGGAAAATTGCGGGCAAGTTCGCCGATTGGTTGCTGATGAGCCGCATATTAATGAAGTGCGAAAGTCCGGTTTGCATGGTTCCAAGAGACGTCGAGATGGTTGAATGGGCGTCGTCAGGTGATTGGAACCATCGTCGGGACACTGAGAAGGTGTACCGAATGAGAAGACGTTGGGGGAGATGACCCCTCCAGATTGTTCTTTCTTACTTCTACAGTACCTTACTGGACAACACGTTAAACCTGTTCTGATGGAGATGGCTAACGGTTGCCGAACGGCGCTTCCAGGCAACCTGTACAGAAGGCCGACGTGCTAGTAGGATAGGTAGGAGACGGGCTGCTCACAACATTCCGGTCAATATCCTTAACATCCGAATGGCTTCGTCCTTGACACGGCGCCAGTCAACCCTCCAGTTCCCGATAGCAACGATGAGAAACATCTTGAATGAAAGCGTTTTGCATTTAGCGGATGAGGTTGGGTAAGGTATTTGGCGTGTCGGGCGATGAAGTCCTGTGGATGCTGTGGTGAGACTAGTGTGATGAGGGCAAGAAGGTTGTGTGGTGTCTTGAGAACTACGAAGGGCTACGAGGGCGCTACAACGGAGTGGAGGGGGGATCGTCAATAGCTCATAAATGGAGAAAGAAAAAAGGGTGATTGTTGAATGAAGTCGCAATAAAGTTTCAGTGGCTTCTCGATCATGTAGGTGCAGTGTGCACCGCTTACATCGATACCTAGCGAACGGATGCGAACCGGCAAAAGGGAGGGCAGGGATAGGTAGACTGCACGCACTGTGCAGCCAAACACGCACAAGGCATGCAGTGGCGCTCGGATCGCTTGCATTTTACATTGGCCAGCAACACACTTGGACCCACTTTAAAAGGAAAAAAGACAGAAAAGAAAGAAAAAAGACAAAAGTCCAAAATAAAAGCGTAAATGGACATCCATCCCTAGTAGGTACCTACCCAGATTCGATGACGACTGCGTGCACTTCTGAATCGTCACAATAACCTTTTCTCAGACACTCTGACCAGCTTGTGCGTTCTTCAAGACGCTGCGCGCCGGTACTGAATTGGCTGTAAAGTGGGTTTTGTAATTTTCACAGATTGAACGGCCCCAAAGGCAAATAAGACGTCAGAGCCGCTGAGATAACAATAAGCTTACTTTTATTGGGCAAACATTGAGAGCAGCATGCGGGAACGCTGCCCCTACACTGACTGGACTTTGCTTGGAACTTGGAAGGAGTGTTGAGCTCGAGATGCCTTGACATCCCGCAAAGTCTTGGGACTTCGAGGATTCAAAGCGTACAGAGACTGGAAAGAAGGGTTGAGAGCCTGTTGATTGCATCTAGCAGATCGTTGCGGAGCATGTAGGTGGTTGCCAGGCACCTTTAACCCAGTAATAGAATTCCGGGTACCCCGAGTCTTTGCGGTAGGTGCAATGCAGGTGGGCCGTGGGAACTCAACCGCCAGTGCCTGGATATATTAACAATCTACTGTGGTAGGAAATCTACGTACCTGATATCCCTGACGAGGCGAGACGTAGAAATATGTTCTCTTTTAACCCGTGAAGATCTGTTTGTACGTGAACCCAGGTCCCTGGACCTGCGACAACATGCTCTTCGGCTGTCCATGTGCTCGACCAAAGTGCCACTGGTTTCCTTCAAAGTAAAATCATCGTCTTTTACCAGAGTTGCCAGTTGCCAACTGCCAAGGACAGTACCTGGCGTTCCTTCCTTCCTTCCTCTTTGCTTGCCTTCTTTCTCCGCGACGGGAAGCTTACCTACGCCAGCCAGGCCTATCCGACACCGGACCCGGACCAGGCAGCAAACAGCTGGAGCACGTACCTTATCTGCTCTACCTTCACTACCGCCGCCTAGCCGCGCCTTCCAGACCCACCGTCACTGGCCCTTCATAAGCTGGTCCCCCGGAGGCTCATTCAACAAAAAGAAAAGCGCGGTTAGTAGAGCGGTTAATACTCTCGTCCCCCAAACGCGTTGCAGGGGCCTTCGCAGGTGATCGTGCGATGTGATCAACGAGCGACCCGGGTTCGACTCCCGGACTGCGCAATCTCTTTTATTCTTTTTTTTGTTCTTCTTATGCACTGAGTCTATGATCAACACTCACGAGTCACGACCATGACTCATTCCTTCCCCTTACTCCAATACATTCTCTGGCTTCTTCTCGCCATTGATTGTTTCTCTGCTGTCCTTGTTCGGAGCCTTCGGCCAATTTTATTGCGGGAAGATGCCGAGGGACACTGCACTGCAATGCATGGTCCAGTCCGTCGCATACATCCAGGAAGCTGCATTTCAATCTGCCTGCTGCGTGCATGCTCTTTGCGAGCGTCTGAATGGACACCGGACAGTGACTTTGGCGGGGAAATTTCTTCTAGTGATTCCACCACCGTTGGTAGTACCATCTTCCGCTTGACCTCTGCTATCATTGCCCCTGGTGAGCGGGAGATGACTCAAATGATCTGCTTTCATAAAAGTCCAATGCTTGCTGAATGTGTGGCTAATCATGTCGATGAGGCCATTCCCAGCTGTTTTGAGAGACCAGCAGTGGTCGGGTCAGAACTCTGCCTGGACTCATTTAAAGCGGTTCTCTTGGATAATTACCGGTCACGCGATATGATAAAGCGTGCAGAAGCAACGCCCCTTCCTCAAGAAGTTACTTACATACCTTATTTATGCCCAAAAACCGAACTGATTCAGGCAGTGGTTGTCCAACTGACTGTGAAGACCAGACTGCAACACCTCCTGGCTGGAGACATAGAAATGAAAGGGTATACCAGCAAGAAAAAGTGGGTCAAAAAAGGGGATGGCACAAGAAGAATGAAGCGAACAAGCAAGAGATCGAGGCAGGAAGCTTCTTCAAATTATTGACGCCACTAGTGACGTTGACGTCGAAGACCAAGCCAGCCTATCTCATATGTCGTTACAACAAACAAGACCGTGTGAAAGCAATAACTCCCTTCCATGCAAAGCTCTAAGACCCAGGGGTATCCTCAACCAACGCCATGCGCCTTGCCATGCATAAAATCAACGCCTAGATATCTTCCTTCGCTATTACCTCCTCTCCACCGAGTCCCCTCAAGAAGTCAAACCCCAGCCGTAGGTCGTACAGCTGAGTCAGGGCATCTTGGGAAAGCTGATCAATGTCAACTCCCAACTCGCCAGATCATACAGCCCACAATTCCAAATTAAACTCCAGACCATTCCTGCCGCCGGAAAGAAAGCCCCTTCAGCCCCATGCTTCGGCATGGTTACTGAGAGACTCAGCAGTCGTTCCCCCAGTCCAGCCACGATCAAGACCAGACCTCTTCCCTCCGTGTCCCTCCCTCAAATCCAGCCCGGAGCGCCCCTATTAACCGGATCAACCACAACCTCCCTATCCTTAGCCTTGCCCTTGCCCTTCTCCTCCTTGCTCGGCTTCTTCTCCTCCTTCGCGCCGGCACCAAGCAACAAACCCTTCCAGCCTTTCTCCTTCTTCTCCTTCCACTTATCAGCCAGCTTCTCGCCAAGTTGCGCAACTTGCGCCTGGAGCCGATCAGTCAGGCCCTCCTCGCTCCCGTCCGAGGTAGGGGTGCTGGGCGACCAGCGGCTTTGGGAGGGGGGTTCGACGTAGGTGGACATCTGGCTTGGGCCGCCTCTGTCCGGGAACTCCGGGTGGGGAGTCGTAGTTGATGACGAGGGGCCAGGTTCGTCAGCGGCGGCGGTGGCAGGGGCAGCTTGAGCTTCAGCTTGAGCTTGGGCTTGGCCCTGAGCTTGGGCGAAGAGGGGCGTTGYTGCTGTTGTTGCTGTTGTTGCTGTTGTTGCTGTTGTTGCTGTTGTTGCTGTTGTTGCTGTTGTTGCTGTTGTTGCTGTTGTTGCTGTTGTTGCTGTTGTTGCTGTTGTTGCTGTTGTTGCTGAGGTTGGCAACATCGTACGACTCCTCGGAGAACTTTGACGCCACATCCTCCTGCGACGGCTTGGAGTAAACAGACGAGCTCACGTTGCGGAGCGGTCTGGCCGGGGCCGGGGCCGGGGCCGGGGGAGAGAGGAGCGGGTATGAAGCTGGCACTGGCGAAGACAAGGGCGAGGGCACCGGCACCAGCACCCGCCCCTGATGAGGAGCAGCATCAGGAGCAGGCGCAGGAGCAACGCGAACAGTCCTCAACCTCGGGCCCCTATCCCCCTCAGCTGCCGGCACGACTTCGATGGCCATCTTAGGCCGGCCGCTTTCATCTCCTTCGCCTGCCGTCTCGTCCTGTCCAGCCCTGGTTTGCTTGGACTTCCCGAGAGACGCGAGCGGTATGTTCTCGAGACGGTAAAAGCGTCCGTCGCTGCCGCGGACGGTGGTGGTGCCGCGGTTGGCGGGGAAGGTGGTGGGCGTGAAGTAGAAATTTGCCTGGCGTTCAAGGCGCCGGCGGCGGAAGAGACAGAAGGCCAGAACACCGACCAGCAAAAGACCAAAGATTGTGGCGCCAACTGCGCCGGCGATGACTCCTGACTTTGGGCCTTGGGTGCCGGTCTTGAAAGCCGCGGAGCCAGTGGTCTCCTCGGGCGTGGGAGAGGCAGCGGTGGTGGTGGTGACGAGGGTTGTCGGCACCGGCGAAGAAGAGTGAGCGACAGAGCCGCCCGGGTGGAAAGTGATGGTCTCTGTCTCGAAGGTGACAAAGACGCTGGTAGAAGTGACGGGGGCGCGCGTCTTATGGGTGGTTGCTGAGGAGGTGGTGAGCGCGGCGCGAGGAGTGATGAGGTTTTTGGGCTGGCCGGTGCCAGAACCCACGGTTGAAGCTGCGGCGCGAGCCACGGCGAGGCTAGAGGTAGGGAGGGAGGTGTCGCTGTTGTCCTCCATTGTTGTTGGTTGCCTTCTTGCTTGAAGTGAAGGTGAGGTAATTGTTCTTTTTGCGTGGGGCTCTCACGAGAGAAGCAAGGAAGTCAAAGACGAGGCTGGAGAACGTTTGGCTTGCCGTTCGAAGAAAGCGATCGCTCGCGAAGTAAGCACAGCTTCAGTAGAAGAGTGAATGAACCTTGTGAAAGGGAAGCTTTTTGTCGTGGTGATTTTCTTGTGGTCGCAAACGCGAAGAAAAAAGGTGGGGGAGGAAAGGAAACAGGCGAGCAAAACGGGCTCAGAAATACTGCCCTCAAAGATACCCAGCTCTGCTGTCAACCAAAGGGAATTTGGACCAAATGACACACGTAATGTGCGTAATGACCAATTCACCGCCCGCGAAAGCTTTTTCGTTGAGACGAGATGGGATGATTGCGATTGTGGACGCGAGTGTCCAGTCCGAGTCACGTCCGCAGGCCGGGACAATCTGCCCTCGTCTCATCTTTGAGGGCAGGCTGCCGCCGAATCACTCACCTCTCTTTTCCGGCCTCGCTCATAGCTGAGTGACGTGTACCTTCATACACTCGCGGCCTTCGAGATATGTATAACAGTTCAAACAGGCAGGAGCGGAAACAGAAAGCCAATACCATCACTCCACCCGGCCAAGTAAAAAAGACACACAGGACAAGAAGAAAGGCAGTAACGGAAAAAGATCGAATAACGCACGCCCTGGGGAGGCAAACTCTTCAAAGCAGGTGTACCTTACATTGCACGCAAGAAACAGAAAACAAATTTCCGTAGATTCATGTTCTTCAAACCCCTCTTGACAACGATGTTACATGATAGGTAGCATGAGGTAAGGTGGGACCCGATTGAACGAGACGTGTGCTGTGTAAAGGCTTACAACTGTTGAACTGTATCCCACACATCCATAGCGTGATTGACTGTTCCCGGCCATAGAAGCATTGCTCTTGGGACGCAAGTGGGTGGTGGTGGTGAAGATAGACGCGAATGTCCAGGCCGAACCACAGGCCGGGAACAATCCCTGTCTGGCCCACGCCCATATCTAGCGTATGCCTTGATGCCTCAGGTCCCAGAGCCATGGAAAAAATGCTCATAGAGGCAGGAGCAGGAACGGAATGCCAGTGCCATCATTGCATCCGGCCAGGTAAAACGACCGAAGTAAAACCATACACAGAACAGGAAAAGGGGAGTAACGGGAAAGATACAATAACGATCCGTAAATGTACCACTCGTTCAGATGTGGCCATGGAAGCGTTCATATAGTTCCTAGGATGTCACTGGGTTTCTTGTCGCAAGTCTGCCCTGCCCTGGCTTGGAGTGCCTTTGGCAATGGCTCTCCTCCTCAAAGACTCCTCGGTGTCGGCTATGGGAGTGTTTTGCGGAGTACAGACAATTGGCCATAAGCTCAGGCTCAAGGTTGAAAAACTTGAAGGAGGTTGGATGGACGTCTTTGGTGAGGTTGTTGAGACCGCAACTCAGGGAACGGCGGTGGTGGTGAATTCAGACGCGAGTATCCAGTCCGAGTCTCGGGCCGGGAACAGTCTCTACTATCGTCCCATCTTCCAGGTAGCCGGGTCAACCTAGCTATCTGCCCAACTGTTAGGTAAAGAATTCTGCTACTCTCCTACAACGGGATTGATAGACTAAGAGCCGGGACTGTATTTTTGATTGTCAGTGTAGCTCGTAACTGATGTATGCCTTTTCATTGATACCTCAGGATCTAGAGCTACGAGATGCTGATAGAGGTAGGAGCAAATACGAAAAGTTAAGGTAGTATCGTTACCGCAGCCCGCTGAGGATTTAAGGAAAAGATATGCAGGAGTACAATAATAAAAACTGGCAATTTAAAATGGGTATTGAAAAATTGGAATGAGAATGGCGTGGTTGTGCCCCGGTTATTCACCGAGAACACTCTGGACAGGCTCTGCTGGATATTCCCGGAGGAAGAGATGGATGAGGTGGATATCCGTATGAATCTGGAAGTCTGCGGCCTGGTATAGGCAGAGGCATGATATATGTCTTGAGCACCTCTTTACTCTTCATTCATCTTCAATTTATAGGTTCAAATACGTCAAGTACCCAGCGGTACCCTGAATATAGGTAATTGAAGGCCTATCATTTTTCTCATCTTGGTGTGGTACTTCGAAAGCAACTCGGACAGGGAACGTGGAACCCTCAATAGCCTCACGAGTGCCAAACCGGCCTTCGGTTGAAGGATTGGGATATGCAGCCGAGTATAGAACTAGAGCAGACGCCTGTTCTCTCAAATAATCCCGAAAGCTTCTAAGCAAGCCACTGGATAAGAAACGGTAAGCTCCATATCTACCCACAAAAGTTTCACCATGTAAACGACAAGTGAATGGGTCAAAACCCATTTGCTCCGCGTGCACCACCCTTTTCTAATGCGTGCATCAAACGCTCTGCCTACAATGACCCAAGGTGAATACTAGCGAGTGAAAAGTGGACGAGTGCCACTGCAGACATTCCAATGAAACACGGCATACTTTCGATGTTGGGAGGTATTGCCTGTTGAATAGGTGATGCTAATAAGGGAGCGATGAAGAAATGTTCAATACCTCTGATTCTGGTACCACACGCCATTGGGATTTCCTCCCATTTATATTCGCGTATAACAGCAACCCCAAAGACCAACGGAGCGCCCCTATGGAACGACATTCGTGTAGGTAGAGGTATCTCGGACTGTGCTAAGCTTGTGGACGGGAAGCAATATCATGTTCGTCGATATCAGCATAGATTCTCCGTCAGGTGGCAGATCAAAGTCCCGTCCACCACGACTCGACCTTGAGATCCCGAGGAACCGTAACAGCCTCAGGAACACCAATGAGTGTCCCCATAGGACAACTCTGAGCACTTGCCCAGGCACCCGGGTAGACACCCGCCCTAGGAGCAAGGCTCATATCAGACCCTGTTGGTACTGAGTACTCCCATCAACGCCCTTCTTCAGAGCCTCAGGAGCCCGACGGTGTTGGTACAGGTATTTTTTGTGACCCAGTGACTTGGAGTGAACACAGTCTGCGCCGAACTCCCAACTTGGCTGCACTCAAGGGAAAGACTCAACCCATCTACGAGTCCGTAGGAGCGGAGACGTCGATTTCCAGGCCCAAGTCAATCTTCCCCTCCCTCTCCGCCCCCGGTGTCATTTTGCTGTCTCTTCTCTTGGTATCCCAGCCGTTGCCATCCAGACTGTCGGTCAGCTTCTGGTCCTCTCCAGGCTGTGGCTGATTGGCCTCGCAATTATTTCCAGGCTCGGAGTTGGCCTTCCCATCCTTTTTGACACCCTTTCCGGGCTGTGGTTCGAGCTTGTCAACCTTCACCAACATTGAAGGCTGGAGGGCGGGCTTCGAGGTCTTTCGTGGTTTGGATCTCGGGCTCGAGGCCTCGCAGGCATGGGTTTTGAGGGCCCGGGGCTTCGCGGAAGCAGGCTGGAACTTCGCGTCCTTCATGGGCTTCGGATCCCGCTTGATTACGGGCTCGGGCTTGGGCTTTCTACGGTTACGTCGGTTCTGGAACCACTGCCTTCCAAATTGCTCGCGGGAGGCTACTGTTTCTCGTAGGTTAACGGGCCTGCTACTAAAATGGGGAATCAGGGGATAGTCAGCTCGGTTGCTGGCTCGCTGGACGAGGAACCGCGGGGGTCGGCTTGGGGGTTAATCTTTGGGCGATACAGGTAGGTGTTAACCTGCCGTTAACACCCCAGCCCACCATCCAACTTGTTTCTCTTTGGGTTTATGGGTGCGGTTCGTATTTAAGCTCCCTTCTCAAAGTGTCCTGCTCTGGTTATCTTGTCGCTGCTGGTGGCGTTGTTGATGGGGTGGGTGCTGCGCTTGCTCGGGCACCTTGATGGCCTCCATATCCAATGCTGCTACGAGCAAGGCAGGCGCCGTCACCAGGGAGGACACGCCAAGCGCGCTGCAATCAGCACTTTCGACAACTCGAGTGATTGGGGGAAGCTGCAAACGACGCCGAAGAGGAAGGAGTGACGTTGAAGGTATTAGGTATCAGATTTCGGTCTTGCTGAAGCCTCTGAGCCCTCATGCTGGGATTGGAGACACGGAAGATATCTGCAGGATTGCGGAATGCGGGGTCTGGATCACGGCGGTCGCATTGGAGACGGACGGTGGATGCTTGTGCTGTGAGACTTTGGACAACGACTTCCCATTGGCATTCTCATCTATCAGGGCATCATGATTGACCGCATTAATATCGGATCGTTCGTTCGACGGCATCGAAGGAGATATCAACTGGCCAACAATGGTCGTCTTTGAACGTCTTAATCGTGGTGCAGCCGTTGTTGTGCAACCATGTCTTCCGAGTCGTCTGCGACTTATACGCCGCTGCCGGGCGTCGCATCGCACGGTTACCTGTAGCGACCGCAGCGCACGGCCCATCCCGATTGAGAGGAAGTTGTAGCATCCGATGTTTCGACTTCCGACGGCTGATGTTTTCTGCGAACGAACATGAAACGAACACCATCAGTTTTAAGAAAAATCCAAGAGTTCATCTGATCTCTTTCGTCCTGCACTCCACCAATATTTCCAGGTTGTGCCAAGTTTTGCGGGAAATGTGAATGTCAAAATGGCCTTCGGTGTGGTACGATTAGAGATTTCCCGGAGATCCAGATCTCTGTGACACATTTTCGGGTCGTCCGCCTGCACTTTCTCTTGGCCTTGGCTGGACCGACCCCGCTCGGCCGTCCGATGTTCCCAAACTGCAACGACGACCGACGACCAACGGTCCAACTTTCCATCACCTCAGCTTACCACTTCGGCCCGGAAAACCATCACATATTCACATATCTGCTGCGTCGGTCCTGCGGGCAATTCCCACACGGGCAGCACGGGATACGGGATACGGGATCGCCACTCTTGGCGTCCCCCGAGCACAATGCCACAATCTGTTCGTGACCTCTGTTACGCAGGTAAATCCCCATCTTTTGCTTTCATGTGTCTCACCCTATCCAACGGGACCCATGCATAGCTCTTGTGTAGCGGAGCTTCTCACGGCGAACGGAGTTACTTTAGGCGACTTTGTTGTTCGCCCTAAATTCCTGCAACTGACTGACGACTTGACTGACGATGTGACTGGTGAGCTTTGCATCGCAATCGTCAGTCAAATCGGCCATAGGCCACCGGGCCACATCCATCGTGAATGATAGTCCCGCATCGTCCACATCGTCCAGCGCCAGCGCCAGCGCCGTCGCCATCGCCATCGCATTCGCCGGCGCACATCGCACTTCGCTCGACTGGCTCGAGAGACGGTCGGCCGGTCAGACGAGCTAACAATGAGGCTCATCACGACTAAAGAAAATAACTAACCTCATGAGGTAGTCCGGGTGCGTAGCTCGGCGGGGTCATTCTTCATCAAGCAACAAGCTTGCTTGTCGAAGAAAGTGGTCCACACCCGTTGGCAATCCCCCTTCCCACGTCCAGGACGGTGTGAGAAAGTCAAAAAAGGGAATGATGGATGCACGTGGATAACACCGGCGCCGCGCCGGAGCAGATGCACCAACCAAGACGTTGCCCGCTGGGTGATGCTGGCCTGCTCGACGCCGTCGTCGCCGACTCGCCCGTAGCTCCGTCGTAGCTCGACGGTAGCGTAGACGCGAGGTGAGTTCACACCTTCATGAACGTGATCACGCGGCTCATTTGAAGCAACCAGAAATGATCCAATCTTTTCTGTTCATGCAATGACATGCAAGATGCAATGCAGTGCGTTGGTCTGTTTCTTTGCTTGGCTTTTGAATTGAACCCTTTGCACTTTCACTCCTTCGGGTGGATCTCCCGTGTCAGTCAGTGGTGTGCGAAAGGGACTCGGAGCGCTGCGTCTCGGATGTTGATAAGCCGCCCCACGATGTGTTCCGCACCATCACAATCGTGGTGTTTGCACGACGATATGTATGGAGGAGGACCCCTCTTTTTTTCTTCAGCGCCACAGTCCACATCACAACGCAACTTCCTTGATTCTTGACTGGTTCAAGTCTCTCTTTGACAACAGGGTCCTCGATCCTCGCTCCCGGCCTTCACTCCTCAGTCGGCGTGTCGGCTCCGGTGAACCTTGAAGGTCTTCTTCACCTCTGCCACCCGGAGACCCTTCGGTGACTTCGTAACCTTATCTTTCAAGGAGGTCGCTCTTTACCGTAGGGGGCCGATCCCTGTCCCACCGTCCACGTCCCAGCTGCTAAGGGTCTCCGCTTGGAAAGATGTTAGTGCGAAATAGGAAAGACTTCAAGAGCCCCATGTGCAGGTGAAGAGAGAAAGATAAGAACGACAATTTCTACGAGCACCAGAAAAAGAAAAAAAAAATAAAAAAAAAAAAAATAAAAAAAAAAATCCTGAGGATGGAGGGGCATGTGTTTACATGGAAGCAGAATTAGGCAATGCCGATGATGCCTGTAATCAGAATCTCAAGGGTCCAACAGCGACCCCCAGCCGACTGACAAGCTCGCAGGTCGCAGCTCGGTGCAGCTCGCTCGCATCTCACAGGCGGCGGGAAAGCTCGCAGGACGACAAGGAAGGAAGACAAGGACCGCAGGCGTTAAAAGTCCAGACTTCACGGTTAGGGATGGCTGGCTCGACTTTCAAGGGGACTCCATTCGCGCAGTTTAAGCTGGTAGCTTTTCCCACTTCCCCGCATTTGTGTTAGTGGTGTTTTGTAAAGTTCATGGGTTGTGCGAACCTTTAAACCTTTTTGAGCAAGCGGTTGACACAAAGGTGAATGCCGAGGAGGGGAGGTCAGGAAGTATTTTCATGATGGACGACAATGCGGACTGGACAATGCTATAGCCCCCATGTCATGACATAACTTTTTATAGGATCAAGGGTTGACGGTTGACCAGCCACATTATGGAGGAACTCTTTTTTTCCTTTTGTTGTCTGGGAACTCCTTTTTTTGGTTACTCCATTCATCGTTTGACGTCTTTCTCGCGCGGCTGGTGGATGGTGGATGGAGGCTCCGTTCAGGTGGGATCCATTTCGACTTTGGCGTTGGTGGTTTTCGAATGTGCTCCATTGATCGGTTGATACAAAATGGATCCTCGCTGTTTCGGTGTTGTTTGATACCAGCTGAAGTGCTCTATCGTTCAAGCCGTCCAAGACTCCAGGCTATCAGGGTACTAGGATGTTCTCTTCAAACCTCTCAAAACTCCTGTTCGTCATGGGCTCATGGGGGTGGCGTCTCACAACTCTCCACGTGCTCTCATCGGTTGATGGGAATTGGACTGATCTCCATTCTCCATCCACAAATCGTCTGAGGCTGTTCACCATCTCCTTTGCTGATCATCCAGATCATTGCGAACGTTCTCAAAAACGTGTGCCACTCGTCTGGTGGCTAGAGGAGTTGCGCCCTTGCCAGCAAGCGGTGTCAATTCTTTAGTTTGCTATCACAAGCAAGAGAACTCCCCTGTCCCTTGTTCGATCCCCCAGCACTGACTTACACGCACCCCGGTCAAGGTCCTTGTCGTCTGAGAATCCCGGAAAGGCGGCATTCTGCCTTTTTAGCGTTGCAACATTGGAGAGGGAAAAAGGCTCGAAAGCGGAAAGTCAACCCTGCATTGGACCCTAACCCTTGTGGGCATTATTCTGCGGCGATATCAACGAACGGCCGAACGCTCGCCGTTGGAGTCAGCACTTGCTCGAGATCATGATCCCAATGCAGGTGGCGATGTCGATGAGATTGCCATTGTCCAACCGTAGACGCCCAATGTCGACGTTTCCGCGTCCAAAATCGACGCCTCAGATTTTTCGGTTGATCTGGGTGCCCAGTCTGCCCAGCCGGCTTTTGTTTTGCCTGGACAATGTCACGAGTTGATTGCAAAGTTCTGGATGAGGCGGCCACAATTCGAGCCACAATCTGACCAAGGAGGCGCCATTGCCGCCCACCCATTTGATTGCCTCTGCTATGCTTGTTGCGAAGATTGTCCAGTCATTCTGGAAGAAGAGGCTGCCATCGGTTGTTGACCCCTGAGATCAATGCCCAATGCCGCCCTCCTCTACACCATCACCGCCCTCTAGACGCCCTCTAGACCTCTCTAACTTCCGTGGCTTCGCGTTCCATGCCTCGTACCGATATTGCCTTCCATGCCGGGAGGGCGGGCGAGAGCAGGGAGAGGTCAATTGCGAGTCAATGGCAGTCTGGCAGTCCGGGATATCCGTACCAAGACCATTGCAAACCTTTTCTATAGCCGGTGGTTGGTGGTGATTGTTTGGGATCTCCGGGGGCCTGGCTGGCCTGGGCTGGGAACGGGGGCATTGCAGTGAGAGGGGAAAATGGAAGGTGGAAGGCGATTATGCTTGCGAATGCTTGGCGTATGTATATGTATGCATAAGGTAGGTACTGATGCGGTTGAGTGGTACAGTACCAGTAGTGCAGACGCGCGTTACATTGTCGATAATGTGGTGAGAATGGAATATCGCCGCCGCCGCTGAGTCGTCGCCGTTGGATAGGTAGTTTGGAGATTCTGTACGCGTACCCGTGGGGATGAGGTTGGCCTTTGTCTGGGCCAAGGCCTGAGATACCAATACCCACCCTCTTGCGTGGTGGTAGTGTGGTGGTCGTCGATAATGGTGTTCATTGTCGTCGCATTAAACTCGTCTCGTTCGCGTCCGCGTCCGGCGTGAATTGCCCCTCCTTCCCAATTTCGCCCACTTCACCCCATTTTCATGCAAACACTGTAACTCACGGAGGGGTCGATGGGTGTTTTGGCAGCCAAACCGTCTCAAATCTCCGATGCTCAATGCTCCCCAGAATGGCACAAATGCGACTCATCGCACATTTCCTGGCGGTGGTTGGTGTCTACGTGGCAGAGCCCCCCCGGCACCTACCCCTGTCATATGAGGCTTGCCTCGCTGCCGGTTCCCTGTCTGACTGAGAGCCCCCTCTCCCGGCCTTTACGGACACCCCCTATCCCTGTTCTGTTAGTGGAAAGAGGTAAACAAAACCCCGGTAGAGGTTGCAAGTGTCGTTACAAGGGCTTCCGATGACAGGACTCACAAGAGCGAATAACCGGGCGAGATGCGCATCGCGGTGGAGAGGACTTTTTACCTCTTGCCTTTTTGCCTCTGAAACCTGTCGACAATTGGGCTCTTTGGAAGAGTAGCGTTGGTAGCGCCTGCCACGTGTGGGGCTCTTTTTTCTCACAAAAGCTCACGCGGTGCGGCCAGCGACTGACAGTTGCAGGCAACGTGCAGCTCGCTTGAGCAGACCGTACATGAGGCCCTTGCAACAAATATCCAGTCAACATCGTCGGCGAGTGCCTCACTTTTTGAATGCTGGGAGCGATTGGTAAGAGTCAAGAACCCATGGCGGGCCTGGTTCCCGATTCGAAAGAGAGGCTCTTTTCCATTGGCTGTTTGGGCATGTCTTGGCTCCACCCCTAGCTTTGGTGTGCTTGGGTTAGGCTCCACTTTGCGAGTCGGCGCATCGAGTCCTTCTCGACGACGCGAGAGGCAGCGCTGCAGTGGTGCTCCTTCCACTCTTTCCTCCATCTCCCACTTTCTCGTCTTTCCAGTCTCCCGAGCTCCGGACGGGTCGTCGACGAGGCCAGTCATTGCCCAGGCCGAGTAGCGTCTGCTCATCTCCTCACTCTCTTTGGCTGTCGTCTTGATTTCTTTCGTTTCATTGTGGCGATCATGGTCCAGATACTGTGTGTGGTCGTGGTGAACATGGGATCATGATGCTCGCAAGCGGTTCAACCTTCGGATGTAATGCAAGGCAGCGACGGAGCGATGACCGATGAGATGAGAGATCACTTTGCTTTGTATCCTGTGCATATACAAAATACAGGGTCGCAGGGCGTGTCTGGAGTGCAGCCATCATCACGACAAGCCATGGCAGGGCGACCTGTGAGAGGTCGACGAGGACCATACAAGACAAAGTGATTGCAGCAGGATTAGACGATGTGGCTTCCCTACATGTCGCTCCCATGCTGGCCGCGCTGTCGTGGGCCAACCCAGAGTCGGGGATAGAGACTACAAGAGACTACTTGGGTACACTATCGACTACACGGACCTGTTCGGCACTGAATGTGGGCGCAGTGGGCGTACTTCGCAGTAAGTGGGCGCGTTAGTGGGCAGGATTGACGCCTAACCCGCACAAATGGCCAAAGGCCGATCCCAAATGATAAGGAACTTAACCATGATAAAAGCTGCTTCTCCATCCTCTTCTCGGTCAAACTCCTTTTTTATTTTGATATCAGCAAGATTCACACCACGACCACGAGATACAACCCCCACCCGCTTGTACACACTAGATCACCACCCCCCCATCCGGTCCCCATCCATCAAACCACACCAAGGAGGGGCCCATCGACTAGCTAGGTAGTGACCTAGAGATACCAAGAAAACAACCGGTCTACGTCACCGCCGAAGCCGCAGCAGCCGCATTATTATCTTTTTT
This sequence comes from Neurospora cerealis, assembly GCA_009806085.1. Classification (NCBI taxonomy): domain Eukaryota; kingdom Fungi; phylum Ascomycota; class Sordariomycetes; order Sordariales; family Sordariaceae; genus Neurospora; species Neurospora cerealis. The sequence goes on from RAOY01000012.1 coordinate 647,172, forward strand.
TTCCTCATTTAATTCGATTTTATTTGATTTTCCCGAGAAAAAGGATCCTCGCCATCCAGTTCGGTCCATTCCGAGAGTGTCACTCGCCCCCCCCCCGCTAGTTCCAAAACATCATACGCAGCCCCCCCCCTCACAACCTCTGTCTCGCCAAAATAATCAGCATGGCTCGCAAAAAGAAGTCCGGCTCCACCAAGACCCCCGGTCTCCCTGGCCAACCCCAGACGCAGGGTCACCTCTCGACGGTCCCCAAAAAGGTCCCCATCGACCACCGTCCCGAGACCTCGTGAGTAGAGCCTCATTCTCCATCTCTCTTCACTTTTTTTTTCATCCATCTCCCACACTGGACATTGCACACTATCATCTTAGTGTAGCATCCACATCACACACATCCTTCACAATGCTAACAACACACAGTCCATATGCCAGCCCGGCATGCAACCTTCCCTTCGCCAGCCCTATGGTGGTTGCCCTTGATGTCCTCAAGAACAAGGCTCCCAAGCTCTATGCCGCCTACGACAGCCAGAGCCCAGAACTCCCCACAATTTCCGAGGAGATTGGTCATGTCATCGTCCACTACCTCTACACCAACAAGTACGAGTCTCTCAAGCCTCAGGGTGCCGACAAGCTCGCCAAGCAAATAGTCGAGCTCAAGACCGCCATCAAGGTCTACATTTTCGCCCGTGCTTACGAGGTCCCCGACCTTGTCCGTCTCGCTGAGCGTAACATCGAGAAGTTCGGCGATGGCATGGCCCTCCCCACCCTCCTTGAGGTCGCCAGTGACGCGTACCCGAGCCTTGTCGACTCCGACCAGTGGTTCATCGGCTACCTCAAGAAGCGCATCAGACTCCACCTCAACGATGCCAGCTCCCTCCTCGGCACCGACCTCTTGAACCGCCTCAGCCACATCCTTTCCCCCAACAAGATCCTGCTCAGGATCGTTCTCGAGGTCTGCTGCGAGCAGATGACCAACCCCAAGCAGGGGCTTGCCAGCCCCATCACCAGCGCCGAGTCCTCCCGAGCCACCTCAAGGACAAGGGACGTCTCTCGAGACGAACGCAAGCAGTCTCCTCTAGCTGAGGAGGCCACACCTGAAGAGCCTGAGGTCGAAGCCGAGACTGCCCCCGAGCCTGAGCAGGCTCAAGTTGAGGTCAACAGGGCTCCATCTGAGCTCGAGGCCGAAACGGTACCCGAGTCCGAGGTTCGTGAACTGTTCGATGATGACATTTCTGAGCCCGAGCTTGAGGCTAAGACTGAGACACAGGTCGTCGCTGCCGTTGTGCCCGAGACCGAGACCAAGGCCGAGCTTCCTGGTCGTGACCGCAAAGACTCCGGCAAGGAGCTCAATGACGAGCTTCCCATCACCCTCAGCACTGAGCCCGTCATCAAGGAGCTCGACGCTGCTTCTCATGACCTCCCTCTCCGCCCTCGCGTTAACAGGGAAGCCGACTCTGGCTTCTGGGAGCCTACCACTCCCGCCGAGGCTGAGGCCGTCAAGGAGCACAACTTCTTGGAGCTCCAGTCTGCTCCTGCCGTTTCCGAGCTTTCGGCCGAGTCCGAGGAGGATGCCAAGCAGGACAAGGGCAAGGCCGTCGATGCCGAGACCGAGGCCACCGAGACCCCCAACCAGTTCCTCCACCTTGCCGCCATTCCCGAGAACGTCGAGACCGTTGTCGAGTCCACCACTGAGGATGCCCTCAAGATCACTCAGGAGGTTGCCATTGAGGAGGATGCCGAACCCAAGACTACAGAGAAGGTAGAACCAATTCCTGATTGTCCAGAACAAGAAGCACGACTAACACTCTACCAACAGGCTGAGACCACATCTGCCGACGATGAAGTCGACTCCTCCGATGCCGACAAACAGCTACCTGAGCAACAGCTCAGCGACGCCGCCGTCGATTCCGCCGAGAGGCAGAGCGAGGCGCAGCATGAGCATGAGTCATCACCAATCGCCCTACGTGATGCCGCAAAGTCCGTTGTCTCCTTCGCGGTCAGCGACGACCAAAAGGCGGAACTCGGTGTCCACGAAGAGCCCCGGACCATTGGTGCCGATGCGGAGACCAAGTCCACCGCCGGCGACCGCACCGGCACCGAGCCCGCCGAGCCCGCTCTTGTATCAGCTCCAAAGGTTTCGTCGAAGATAGACGTCTCCGACAAGACCGAGGAGCTTAACGGTCCCGTCCACCCTGGTATGAACCCCAGGTCCAAGAGCTGGAAGAGGAGGCTGAGCATGCGCGTGCCGGTCCTCTTTGGTCGCGGCATGTGACTTTCATGCGTTGATCATGAGGATGTTGCGGATGATGACGATTGCAACGAATTGAGGGTGTTGCAGCCTAGGAGATGAATGAACGCTGATGGACATGACGATGGACATCACATCTCTTTTTTTCCTGGCGAAGGATCCTGTATTATTTTCCTCTTTCTCTGTCTACGGTTCTCTCCTATGAGCGATGATCGTTGTTGGGCTGCAGTTTGAATTTTTTTTTTTTATCTCATCTCATTGTTGGGCATAGCATATGCATATCTGCTTGTTTTTTGCGGTTGCGGTTGCTTCTTCAGTTTTTGGATTTCATATATCCATGGGTCATCGGGCGTTTGGCATCATCTTTTCCTATCTGGTCGGTCGTTTGGAATTATATATCCACAATCTTTTGCGCGAACTTTGAAGTTCCATGGTTCTTTGATTAAAATGAAGATGGTGATTTGATGATGACGAGGTCTCATGGTGCACACTCATGCACATGCACATGTCAGTTTGGCAAGGAGGTCCTCTGCGTTTGCTTCCATCTCCTGTTTTTGCATTTCAGTTTCATTTCCTTGAAGGCGGCATCGATCTAGATTGGCACTTTGGCTGCTTCAGAGCAGATCACGTACGAGCGCTGGAAGGGCAGAATACCTCTACAAAATTACAGATACCACATAGCAAAAATGAATGATACCATCCAAAATATCGGAATAAGCAAGCACTTCCCATCAATTGTTGGTGATCTTGTTTTCAAAACGCTTGGCGATGGTGTTTTAAGATGCTAGTCTTGGTGATCCGCTGACAACAAGATATCTGACACCAGACTGTCTTGTGTGTTGTCTTTGTTCATCGAGATCTCTCAAGGTTGGCCATTGAGGTTCACGAACGTCCGTTTCGGCGTGGATCGGGGTGTCATTTTGATGGATCACCGAGACTCCGCTGTAGGGGTGTGGTTATAGGGCTGGTGGGCAAGTGGGGGGTTCCATCCCGCCCGCTGTGGGAGGACGCAGACCCCACCCCTATTCGGCAGCCGTCTCCGAGGCCCAGGCGTCAAAGCCCGCCAAACGCCCAATGCTACCCCGCTATGACAGCCTTCTCCAAAAATCATGCTCCGGCTCCGGTCCGATTCCTGCTCCCCGAAGACATCCAACCTTGGCAACCTTGACGGCATTGTTAGACCACACTTGCAAGATGGAGTTTGAACCCAAGATCCGTAAGTTGAACATGCAATTATAGGAAGGAGAAGCGCTGACATTGCCATAGCTACGTCCTCTACGGGCGACAAGACGTCCTTTGCCTACGAGACCGCCAGGAAGCGGTGGCCCATCATCATCGTGAGCCTCGTCCGATCTTGCCTCGACACTCGACCGACCAATAGCCGCTAACCACTTATGTACGCCATAGACCCAAGCGATTGACGATGTCTACCGTACCACCGGCCAAACCGACGACGCCGCTAAGCGCGAGGAGGGCAAGAAGATTATTAACGACCTCGCCACGCTCAAATACGAAGTCCAACACGACCGTGCCTTGACGTTCGTCCGCCCAGTTGCCCAAGGCAAATGCTATATACACAGAAGAGAATAAGTGCTAAGACAAGAACAGTCCCATTCCTGACGATGGCGTCTCCGACGTGGCCACCTACAACCAGATCCTGGAATCCCTCGGCAAGCCCACCTGGCTGAACGTCTCCTGGCTGTTCAGCGAGTGCTACCTCTACCGGTTCGTCTCTCTTTCCATCCCATCCCCTTTTCTGCCTGCCCTATACGTCTCATCCATAAGGTATCTAACCACCCCTCCCAACAAACAGCCGCATCAGCACCTCCTTCACCCTCTCCACCCACTGGAAGAACTACGACATCTTCGCCCGCCAAAAGATCAAGACCTTCCGCTCCTCCCGCCCCGCCGTCCTCGAGCTCGCCGCCCGCTATAAAGACCTCGTCACCCAACTCCGTTCCCACAAGGACACCTCGGAGGAGGCCGAGAAGCTTCTGTTCACCGAAATGTGCGAGATCTGCCTCTGGGGTAACGCCACCGATCTCTCGCTCCTGACCTCCCTTTCCTACGAAGACATCCAGAAGTTGCAAGGTTCTGAAGCGCGCAAGAAGTCTGAGGCGAATATCCTTGTTAACGACTTGGAGGCTGTGTATAAGCAGTTGGTGGAGGCGAAGAAGGCCGGGAAGAAGGAGAGGGTGGTGGATATCGTTCTCGACAACGCCGGTTTTGAGTTGTATGTTGATTTGATCCTGGCGGGTTACTTGTTGACGGCTGGGCTGGCGACGAGGGTTACGCTGCATGCGAAGTCGATCCCTTGGTTTGTCTCGGACGTCCTGCCGGGGGACTTTGGCGCTTTGCTCAATGCCCTTGCGGCACCCGTGCCGTTCTTCGAGACAGCTACCGAGGAGGAGGAGTTGCAGGGCAAAACTCCCGAGAAGCTCTCCGACAAGGAAAAGGAGGAACTGTCGTTCCTCTTCCAAGAATGGTCCATCCTCCACGCCGAAGGCAAGCTCGGTCTCCGCGCCAACCGCTTCTGGACGGGCCCTGGCTCCTTCTGGCGCCTCGTTGATCCCAACGCCGACGAACAGACCAAGGAGCTGGCCGAGGACTTGCGCAGGAGCGAGCTGGTTGTGTTCAAGGGGGATTTGAATTATCGCAAGTTGGTCGGTGATGGCGAGTGGGATCCGACGACGCCATTTACACAGGCTATTGGACCGTTGGGGCCTGGGTCGGGGATCAATGTACTGGCGTTGAGGACTTGTAAGGCGGATGTTGTTGTCGGACTCAGGAAGGGGTTGGATGAGGAGTTGAGGGCACAAGAGGGAGGTGGTGGGGAGAGCGGAGCGAGAAAGTGGGCGTGGAACGGGAAGTATGCCGTGGTGTCGTTTTCGAAGGGGGCGTAGAGGGCCAAGAGAGCCAAGGTCTTTGAGCGTTGGTTGTTCGTTTCCCTTTTTTCTTTTTTCGTCTTTTTCTTGCTCGTCTGGTTGATTGCTTACAATATAGATCTGCTTGAAAGAGTGTTAATAGATGGTGGTTGGATCTTGATGCTTTTTCTTGCTTCTCCTTCATTCATGTCTGTTGTCTGCATTCCTCTTTGGCCGACTATATCCCCCTTACCCCGTCCCACTCTTTTGCTTCAGCGTGGCTGTTGTCCTTTGCTCTGCCACTCTATAGTTAGAGCAAAGGAGCTGAGTGTGGTTCAGTTGCCCCTGATGATGCGACGAGACGGAAAAGGTTGTCTTTGGACATGATCGATGCCATGATCCAGACCCTCACCAAAAGGGTCCTCGAGACAGAAGAGCTACTGTCCTGGGCAGAGGACCTACTTGAACGCGGCAGACACATATACGGATTTTCGGTCGCGGATTACACGCCTTCTTCGAGCGCGCAGTTGGAGGCTACTTACTACATTTTGTACGCGCGACGTTTCGGCTGAGGCAGGAGCCAGGGACAAGTCGCGTATCTCCCATTTGGCGTCGCCAGTGCTTCAACTAGGAGCACCTCCTCCACTGCTAGGCCCAGATGCCGGAGCAGACGGCGGAGCAGCCAATGGGGCAGACGGAGCAGACACAGCAGCAGGAGGATAATGTCCAGTCGGCTGCCCAAGTGAGAGGCCTTGCCCCTGGAGATGCGGCGGAAGAGGGAGGCTTTGGTGATGGTTCGCAAGAGGCCAGGGCATGCTGGCTGGCAGAGCAGGCAGCCCAAATGACGGGGCAGAGGGTAAGAGAGACGGCAGGACAGACGACGGCCCAAATGGCAAGGCAGACGGCAGAGCGAACGGGTGAGCAGACGGCGCAGAGCCCAGTTGGCGGAGCCAGACTGGCAGAGCTGGCGGTGCAAAGCCCAGATAGCCCAGCAGATGATGGAGCAGACGGCGGAGCACACGGAGCAGAGCCCAGAGCAGGAGGATATCCTGTACCTCTAGTCTGCTGCCGAAGTGGGAGAGGTTGGCGATGGTGCGGGAGATGGTGCCGAGGAGGGAGATGAAGCCGACCAGAGTGCTGCGGGCGCTGTGGTAGCCGTGGTGCACGGATATCGAGAGTGTCGCCAGGCGAGAGATGAAGCGCACCCAGTGGTCGAGGCGCTGGGAGATGGGGTCCATGGCTGTGAGGGATGTTGTTGTTGTTGTGATGTTGTTTTTGAGGAGGGGTTGGAAGGGTTTGGGAGGGGTGAGGATGGGTTGTTTGTTTTGTTTGGGTGCAAGAAGGATCTGCTTGGAAGGATCTTATTGATGGTTCCAGGATGATTTCACTGACAATCGAAAAATACTGTCTCGCTGCCGGAGGGGGCCTGGCAAGTGGCGGGACAGTATTTTTTTCACTGGCAGCTTGTTTGACTATCTGCTCCTGCTTGTCTTTTCCTCCCCTCCCCAGCCAGCTGTGGTAAAGTTACTGGCTTTTCGTTCCTGCTCCTTCCTCTATACTTTTAAGCTGCTGTCTATGTCTCTGGGGCCTGAGGCATCAAGCAAGGTATACATCAGTTACGAGCTACGGTGACGGTCAAAAATACGGTCTCGCCTCTTGGTCCTTCGGTCCCGGTATGGCAGAGGGGCAGAATTCTTCGACGCAGTTGGGCAGAGAGTTGAGTGACCCGGCAACCTGGAAGATGGGACGGAAGCGGAGACTGTCTGATCCCGCGCGGCTCGTGACTCGGACTGGACACTCGCGTCTATGTTCACCACCACCACAGTTCCCGGATGTTGTGGCCTCAACAACCTCACCAGAGAAGATCATCCAACCTGGAGCTTTCAGCTTTTCAGCCTCACCCTTGAGAGCTTGAGCTTAGGGCCACTTGTCCGTACTCAGCAAAAGACTCCCATGACCGACACCCATCGCGAGAGTCCTTGAGGAGGGAGACCATCCCATCGACAACGGCACCCCCAAAAGTAGCAGTCTCTCCTCCCGCTCTCACCCCAGTAACAGAGGCCAGCAGCAGCTCCAATAAAAGAGAAAGAGGCCATCAGGAAGTGAGGACTCAAGAAACAGCCCAAAGAGGGTGAAGTTTACGAGCCCGGAAGCTGTACCAGGGGTAGCGGGCGACGATGTGTCGTCGTCGGGCCAGAGGAAACTAGCGACAATCAACACACTGGCATCCCAGGGACAACAACACTTCCATGACCGGAACCAGTCCAGTATGCTGCGGATTTGCGGATAACTGGATAAGGTAACGAAACCTTATAGCAGATATTATGCCTTACCCCCCATTTGCGCGCTTGCTGGGTACACTACGTCGAGGAGTACGAGCAGAAGCTTCGACGGCGGCGACGATGGCGGCAATGCTTTGCTTAGGTGGCAAGAGTAAGACCTATGTTGTCTGCAGCTCTGCAGGACAGAGATTGTCGCATACCTCTCTTCACCTTAGCTGTAGATGTTCCAGCCCATGCTATGGACCTCAGGTATGAGGGAAAGTGAAGGGTGAGTGAGACGAAAGGGTATATGATGCAACAGTAAACTATTATACCTACCTAACCAGGATCCGAAAGCCAAAGGACAAAAAAAATAAAAATTAAAATAAAATAATAAAAAAATTTAAAAAAGGAAAGAAAAAGAAAACGCGATTGTACAGTCCGGGAGTCGAACCCGGGCTACTCGCTCGGACGACTTCTTAGGGCCCCAGCAGTCGTGTTTAGGGAACGAGCGTACTAAACCACTATACTAACTGCACTTTTTTTTTTTTTTTCTTGTTGAGTGGGACTCAGGGAGACTGGTTTATGAAGGGCTAGTGAAAGGGAAGGCGGGGCAGGGACGTGGAAGGTGCGCAGAGGCTGGTAGGGCGGGTAGATTACATGTACCTTACGTGTCGGTTGTTTGCTGCCTGCCTGGTCCGGTGTCCGGCGGTATTCGTTACCAAAGGGCGGGATTCTGTGGCTGGGGAACGAAGGTACGATGAGGATGGTATTACAATCCTTGGCTGATGCAAAGGACGGTGTCAATGGCTTTCAAAAGGTGAGTCCTCTGGGAAGGCTCCTTGATGTAAGTGTCGACAAGGAGGGAGTAGGCCTCAGAGCGAATATTCTCCAGCATGAGGTGGCGTTGAAGGAGCATAAGAGTCGGACAATTGAGGCTCCTTAAAGCTCAATCGCTTCTAGAGAAAGATGCCTTGGTACGTACCTACCTACCCTTGTAGAGAGGAAGGGTCTGGTCGCTTTGCGGGTTCTAACGTCACATGTTCTTAAAAGTTCGTCGTCATGAGATCCTGCGGGATGATGGTGTACTTCCCTGTCCGCTTAAATTTTCTGTATGCTGTACATGGTGCAAGGGATCAAGGAGCTGTCTCCGTCTCCCGTCTATGACCAGTGACCGTGGAAGTTGATTCTTTATGTTCTCACTTTCTGAACTCTCTTCATCCAACCCATATATGGAGCTCTTCGACATGCACAAGACCGGCGCCAGTGTCAACGTACATCTACCACACTCCGATGGCCTTTCGAAGCTCGATGTGCGCTTGTGATGGTTTGCCGGCCCTGAGGAGTTATTGGGAAGGGGTCGTCGCGATCGGGACCGATAACCTCCAGAAATATTGTACCTAGATGACTCCGAGTGAAATAAATCCAGTCACATGTTAAACAATCTCGACATCAGTATACATTAGTTACCTACTACCGTGTCCGTCGCAGCCTGGTCGGGTTCATATTCCTTCTCCGCACTATCTCCCGCACCATCCCCAACGGCTCCAACCTAGGCAGCCGACTAGAGGTAAGTAGTACAGGATATCCTCCTACTCTGAGCTCTGCTCGGTCTGCTCCGCCATCTGCTCCGCCATCTGGGCCGCCAGCTCGACTGCCCTAGTCCTAGAAGCGGAGGAAGTGCTTGTCGTTGAAAGCCGATGGTACCCCACTGGTAGCGGAGTTGATGAGGGCCTGAATAAGGTATATGTAAGGGCCGGCTCGAGGCTCGAGCAAGGGGGCACTGGACGGGACATGGAAGATCAGGGACAAGCACATGGAGAGCTACCCCGAATCAAGTCAACCAGACGTACAACCAGACTCAAACCCGGCGTTTCCAAGCACAACATCAACCACCCTCCCCTTCTTCGCCCTCCACAACTGGGCATACACAGCCTCCAAATCATTTACAAGGTTATTCGCCTCAGACTTTTTGCGCGCTTCAGACTCTTGCAGCTTCTGGATGTCTTCGTAGGAGAGGGAGGTCAGGAGCGAGATTGTTCCTACCTGCTCCCGTTGACGTTGAACTTCCGTCTCATTCTCAGTCATTACCCGTCCAGCTCTGCAGCTCACCATGTCGACGCCGGAGTATATCGAACCAGAGAGACCATAGTGGTTTTGACGACTACTTCCTACCTGGCAGGCTAGAAAAGCTAGACGAGAAAAGCTGAGAAAAGGCGTATTGTATTGCTCTATATACCGAACCGAACAGCTCGTAGCGAGCGCCTTTTCGAGAGGTGCTTATTCCTTGAAAAGCATCTTGCAGGCATTGTAGCACCCAGCAAAAGTACATTAAACACGTAAATCCTTAACCGGAAATAACAACAAAGAGCAATGAAACCCACAAGGGATCGCATAGTAAGGTACGAAAGAAGAAATTTTCCATCTCCTCCACCCAACTCCGAAACTCCGCACAATATTCCATCCCAGATCGACGGTCAAGCAAAGGGAGCAGATGAAACTACATCTTGACACGGAAAAGATACCTCAGACGAACCTGGGCAACATCATACACAATGTACTCGTTGTAGCACAGAGTAGTGCCCCGGTAGTTCGTGTCGCCTGGTTTGACCGACGTGTCGGGCTGGACTTCTCGTTAGCAACCATACCTTCCTTGTCAGTATCAAAACAAGCAAGAAAATAACTTACCATCATCACCCCTTGCAGTGCCGGGTTCACGACACCAGCATCCTTCCACTTCAACGGGCCAGTTCCTCCCTTACCCCACGTAGAAAGCATCCCGCTCTGCTTGGCGCGCTCTCCAGCATTGTAATCGGCACAAGTCAACTCCTGGATGGGGTCGCCAAGCTCAGCCTCGCAGAGCAAGAGGAGGGCCGTGTCATTGGACTGATATGCACAGCAGTAGCCTGCTGACTTGCTGGACATATCCGCTAGATAGACGCCCTTGCCAAACATGTAGCCATTGACGGGCGCTTCCGGCGGCGCGATGCGGAGACCCTGGCTGAGAATACCGCCGAAATTGGTGGAGCGGGAGCCGTGCCACAAAAGCTTGCGATTCTTCTTGAGCTTCAACTTGCCGTCGGCATAGTCACTCTGGTTGAACCGGTCGAACTCGCCCTGGCGCTCGATACAGAATATCTCCTCCACTTCGTAGTTGACATCGTGAGTATGACCCCGTGTGTCGACCAGGTAGTCTTGCAGTTGGGTGAACTCGGTCGAAGCCCGATCCAAAGGCGTCATCTCCTGCATCTTGAGGCCTTGGTACTGCCTGTCCAGGGGATGGACATCGAATTGGGTCTTATCGATCTTCATGATGTTGCTAGCTTCCTTCATATCGCTCAAGTTCTCGAGCAGCTCGATTTCTTGCTTCAACTGCTGATCGGTCGCAATGACAGGCGGTCGGTCACGGCCGAACGCGTGCGGAATTACGGAGTAGTAGGTATTTGATAAGTGCTCAACCGCTTGCTGGTACGGTAGATCATACTGGGAAGCTTTGGAAGGGTCGGTGAAAAGCTCGGAAAGATTCTTGAGCGCCTGGAAACCACGCATGATGGTGGCCTTGCTGAGCTTTCCCAATGGGAGCTTGTTGCGATCGTACTTGAGTGCCGCCATGGTGTTGTTCATCAACTGCTGGTTGAAGATGAGTTCCATGAGCTTAGCCACTGAAGGCTGGAGTGTGCATTTGGGAGGCTCCTGGTCCTCTTTCTCTTCTTTCGTGGCCGCGCCGCCCTCGGCTTCCTCTTCGTCATCGGATTCCTCCTTATAGTTCACCTCGACGAAGGCATACTTCTTGGGCTTGGGGTCATCACCTCGGTTGCTCCAGAGCAATCCTGACTTGTCCTTGAACTTCTTTTCGAAAGTGCGCAGGGCATCTTGGAGAGACGGGCAGTCGATGAGCGAGTGCTGGCCGGATTCTCCGACACGCCCCCAGCGCGTCCAGACAGCGAACCGGTTGTTCTGCTGCGTCAGAAGCTATTTGATTGGTTAGTTTGAGGATGCGGCAGGTGAGGTTGAGAAGGTGACCTGCCTGAAGGCGATAGAACTTGTTGTTATTGCCAGTGGAATTGGTCAGGTTCAATGATGCGTCATAGATAACACCATCAGAATCAACATGGACGTCGTAGTCATATGGAGCGCCGGCGTCCAAAGGGATCTGCACCGCCTTGTCTTTCAGGATTTGGCCCTCGCCCACGGCTTTTGTGCTTTCGAGTTTGGACTTTTTCAGGGTGTCCTCCTCGCCATCAGCCTTGACGCCATCCTGCGATGGCGACGGCGATCTCTTTCTCTTGGTGCCTTTGGTGTCATCGCCGTTCGTCTGGGAGGCAGTATCTGCGTCAGCCACGGAAGCGTCACTACCGGCATCCAAGGAGGACAAGTCCAGAGCGTAGTCCTTCTCCGGCTGTCGGGCGTTCTTCTCTTTGGTCTTCAGCAGCCAGTCGATGCTGACAACGGGGATGTTCATTCCATGTGCCTGCCTGACTTTGATGCTTATCTTGTTGGTGTTCTTGTCGGAGTAGATTACATGGGTGACGCTTTGCACGATGGCGGTCACGGTGGTGTTTGCTCCGAGGGACTCTGCTGTTTTCTTGTGCTGGTCTTGACCGCCAACAAAGGGTCCACTAAAGACAATGCGACAGTCTTCCAGCGGAAGTTTTGCTGGGGCAGCCGCTTCGTTCTTTGCTCGTCTGGGCGGCATCGTGACGAACTGAAGGATTCTCGAGAGGGGAAGGGTGTGAACTGTGAAGGCGCGTCCGAAAGTAAACAAACAATGGGGCGTGTAGGATTGAAGGGTGAGAGATGGCAACGACCGTGTCAAGATTGATCAACAAAGTCAAGTGAGATGGACCTGATGGAAAACCTGAAAGAACTTCAGTTGAGAGAAGTTGACAAGAGACGAAGGAAGGAACATCACTTGATATTGTTTCCTTCCTAGCGCCTACAAACAACCATTTGGGTAAGCGCGCTCAGCGTGCCTTCCAGGCAACAGCCGCCCCTGCTCTCCTTCTATTGACCCAATTCAACGCCAATTCATCGCGAAATCACGGGACAGACCGCAGGATAGCTTGCCATTCTTTGGTTCAATTCATCGTGCTCTTCAGGCACAGCAGGCAGCTCAGCAGGGTGATCCACAAAACGCCAGGCAACAACCCCACCCCTGAACCCCAAGCTGGGCCAAAGTGACGTGATGCCAAGAGTTGGGGTAGCTTTGGGGGCTTTGGGGGTTCATCAACAGTGGAGAGCTGCCGCCGGCAACAGAAGACCATCCGTCGTCGCACGACGGTTTCATGTTGACAAAAACACCATGATTTGATTGATTTACGAGGGTTATGGCTCATGGGAATATTGTGTTTTAAGATGCGATTGCGGCCGACTCGAGGTTTTATGAGCTGGAATGTCGGGACGGAGTTGCCGTTGGGAAGGGTCAAGGTTCAGTACTGTCTCCCAAGGCACTTGAGCTGCCCGCAGTCACCTCGAACCGACTGAGCTGTTAAGACTGACCGCTTCACCGTAGTTGTAGGGCTCAATAGACTCTGTCTTTTCTTTGTATCAAGATCCTGATGTTCTAGCCGCTCAAACCCCAACCCCAACTTCAAAGTCCTTAAGCCACAACGAACCCTCCCCGGCCCTCTCACCCTGCCCTCACATCGCACTTGAAGAGCCACATCCATCATGCACCAGCTCGACCACGGCCACGGCCACATCGCCAAGTCAAACCTTCCAGCCTGCCCGCCCAGCAGCGCCGTCCAAGCCCTCCAAGAAAAGATCGTCAACCTCCCACCCCAAACAAGCTCTTATCGGTATCGGCACCTTCTTGATAGAGGCTTACACTACCGCGGTGTATGCCGATCCATCTCTTCCAAAGCCAGGCCCAAAACGTTCTAGACCTTCCAACCCGGTCCAACGACCTGGTTGCCTGGTTGCTGTAGCCGGCGACCGCACCGCACCGCCATGCTTCCATGCTTTCCATGCTTTCCATGCTTTCCATGCTTCCATGCTTCTATGTATTTCCGTCTTTGCTTGTCTTCACAAACAAAACAACCGAACCTGCGACCCGAGGTCTTGTTTGAGCTCGTTTTGTGCATGATTGATCCTTGTTGACCCTGGCAAATATGCCTGGCGATTGGTTTCAAATCATAAACAGGACTCAAGAGCCAAGACGGGACCTGCGAGTTGTTGCTTTGGGTGATTGCCTATCGTTTGACTTACGAGTTCGGCGTGTACCCGGTTATAGTAGAGTCCATGTCGTTGATCATGTAAGGTTGGTGATCATGGACTTTCTTGTGGTGTTTTAGGAAAGCATGGGTGCATGGATATGGGCTACCAGTTGGGTGGTTTCAAGTGGGCAGTTGTTCCACGGCTGAAACGAGTGAAGGCATCACCACAATGCACAAAGGTGAAGTCGAAGAGTTGATGGATGGATGGACTTTGCAAAATTCTTACCCTCAACAGGGCATAATATGCATACAGAGATCTCTGGTATCCCTCCTCCACCCATCCCTCTCCTCTTTCGTCGATTTGGCAAGGGAGTCTTATGTGCCAGACTTCTAACTCCCATCCATCTGCTATCTAAGCTATGTTTCCCCAAGGCATCCGAAACCAGTCCCGATCCCAATGTGCAATTCCCCGTTGACCGCCGCCGAAACCAGCCCAGCTCAGTCACCCAGCCTTCACATGACGTGCCTATCCGTTCCGCCTGCCTAACCCGCCGTCCGCCCATTCTCCCAACCGACCGACCCAGTGACCAGACTGCAGCGGCGAGCCACAGAGATGGATGACAACCGAATGACAATGATGATGATGATTGATGATGCTGAAGATGATGATTATGAAAGTAGCGGTGCTAGCAACATCGATCGAATGCCGCCTAGTCACCGCGTGTAAGTATGATGATGATGCAGATGCAGTAGAAAGAAAGGAAATGATGCCATTTTGTACACGATTAAAGGAAAAGATGGCATTGCAAATTGCAAATGCCCATAACAAATGTATCCCGAGCGCCCAAGGTATCATCCGCCCGCCCGTCCGATCCGCCAGTCCGTCCGTCCAGTTTAAGTCCATCCATCTGATTAGTTTGGTCTTGTTTCGAGCCGGTGGGCTTTGTGCCTCTTCCTGACTTCGATGACCGCTGTGCAGCGCATCTTTCCTGCTACTGCTACTGCTTGTAATGCTTCTTGTAAAATCCTACACATTCCGCCCGTTTGTGCCACCGTGTTCCTCCTCTTGGGTTAGGTTGGCCTCCAGTTCTGCTCCTCCTCCATGCTTGCTTGCTCTAGCCCTCTCAGCCCTCTTCTTGCCTCATCTATGTTCTAGCTTGTTCTGGTACCGGCCAGGAGTTCTGCTTTTGTGGATTCGACGACGAGCCGAGTCCCGAGGACTGGAGACTGGTGGTGGAAGATTCGGACCCGCCGTCAAATCACTCCTATACCGTCACCGTACTCTCGCCCCGGAGTTCCTTACACCGAGGGTGGCTGCAAGTGCCGCAGTAGAGTGTGCTCTTGCCACAGGCGACGACCTTCGCGCAGGAGCATGTGGTCGACTGCGAAATGAGCGTGGTCGAGCACGCGTACGAGATCTTGGTGCCGCACATTTTGGATGATTTGGTTTGTCGGGTTGACTTTGAACGATTGGAGAGCGAGTGGTAGTTGTGATGGTCTTGATTGGTTGGATTTGGTTACTTGTTTGGAGTTTAGCGATTGCTGATCAACTGCTATTTGGGTAGCAGTTGGTGGTGATCTGGAGGATCGCTGTTAGCAGCTTGTTTCTGCGGGTGTTTCGCGCAAGGATTTTCGAGCATCGATTCGACGACGTTGAATATCGAGTTCACAGCCATCGACGCTGCGACCAAGGTGCCCAAAAGTAGAGGAAATCATCAAACTTACATATGGAATCTTCTTCCTTGCTTGATTGAGGAAGGTTCGTTTTTAGTCCGTCGCAAGCGAGGGGAAGAAGCGAAGAAAGGTCGACCGGTCAGAGAAGGATGTGGACGAATTGCTCCGTCTCGGTCCGAAAGAATCCTTCTGTGCGTTGATGGTCTTGCGTAAGGCGAACAGGCGCAGCCAGGCAGTGTTCAATCGGCCAGCCGGGTTATCGAAATGTTTGAGGTGTAGTGGGGGGTGCGTGCGTGTGGCCGTTTGTAAGTGTGTCGGGTAAGAAACACAACCCAGTGATCACTCTCTGTCGGAGGTCCCCGATGGTGATGGTGGTTTGTGGTTTGTGGGTAGGGCTTGGATAATCAGGGCTCGATGGTTATATAGCAGATTTGCTCCTTCTCGAGTTCTTCTGTTCCTTCCCAATTTGTGTCGGCCTTTTTAAGATTGGAAGTTCGAGGTCCGGATGTCTAAAAGGTTGCTGCAGGAAAGAACTGCCAAGAGTTGCAAATGCGTGACCGTGTCAAAGTCGGTTCGGCTATATCAGGGGTTTAAGCTGAAGATGCAAAAGGCACCCAACTGCTTGTATTGTCCCCGTTTCTCTCTCTGCTCAGCTCATCAATACGATAGACGGGCCGGGTCATCCACATATCGGTGTGTATGGGTTGAGTTGTGTTGTGTCAGTGTCCCATGCTTCTGTGGTCGTCTGGCAACAAACGGGTAAGGTGGTGGTAGATAAGAGAATTTTCCAGAGGGCTGACCTGATGACAGGATCGTAGGGATATATTTGTGAGAGGTATAGGGTACTTGGATCAGAAATATATCACGCCGGACGCATCGGGCTGCCTACGCTCTTCCAGGCTTTGCCCATGCCTCTCTCTCGTCCATGTTCATGCCCATGCTCTGGTCGGCTGGGCCCTGTGTTTCTTTCGTGCTCTGTGTCCCACTTCGTGACCCCCTCCGGGTCCTCATTCAAGATTGACTCCTGAATGGTCGCCGTGCTTCCTGCTGCAACGCTGATGTCGACATGGCCCAGGATGGCACCGGATGGAACCCAAAATTGGCACTCATGACTTCTCATGATGAAGTAATGGCCCCCGTCGACCCCTGTCTTCTTGATTGGGGCCCTTTTTCCTGGCCGGCCATGCCAGGTATGGACGGTCCCGTCATGGTCGGCAGGGTCGATGATCTACGTCATGCGGCAGCAAGCTGGTCAACAAGGGGACCGGAGGGGACCTTCACGGGGGGCTTCGAGAGTGTGCCTGTACGTGCTTGTGCCCTTCTTGGCTGGCTGCCCAAGTCCTCTTGCCCGTCGTTAGGGTGGTGCAAAATTGCAGTTACGGGACCAGTACCAGTCCGTTCCAGTCCGGTACGCCGTGTTAGTGGCTGGCCCCACGCGTTTTATGGCCTGTCCTCTGCACCTGCATGGCCGAGCGATAGGCTTTTATCCACTCATTCACCTCCCCCGCCCACTCCCGGTCCAGGCCCATGTGAGTGCGGCCACGTCGTGCTGTCGGTACGCGAGAGCATTGCCCGAGAAGACAGTGTTGCTAGCAGATGTGCAGGCAATTTGTGGGGTGTCCTGTTAGCTCTACTGTACATAGCCGTCATTTTTTGTAGAAAGTCATGGCCGGCGAGCATCATCACCACTTTCAACAAACAATTGCACTGAACATCAACATCAATGATATTCTCTCTGTCTCACCAGCCTATGAGACACACGCAATCGATATGCTTGTCTGACGGATGCCCAAAACAACAATACCGACTCAGCAAGGATACCTTATTTCCTCACCAATAATTCCAAGACCGGTGTTGTGATCCGAACACTGAATGTGTGTGTAATCCTGCCCCCAATCTGCAAGCCAACCCGAACCTGAAAATGCTTCATTCCGGATAGCTTCATCTCCAGACCCTGAACTAATCCTCTCCCGGCTTCCCTTGAGCTCCCCTCATCTCATCCCACATCATGTCCTTTGGCTTTTGGCGCCAAGAGGACGGGTTGATTGCAGTTCATTGCATATTTGGGCTGAAACAAGCTGGAGCCGTGAAACAGAATTTGATGGAGCTTAGCTTGCTATTCTAAGATCTGCCTACTGCTACACATCTACCACCACACGGCTAGAGTCAACGGTACGTAGCGAGTGAGGGACGCCGGCCTTCATACAATGACGAGGGGAGCGACATGTAAAATGCCTAGCTTCATGAAACCTCCCCAAGATACCGTTGTGGCCGTGGACTCATCCACTCTGTTCGTATTCATCTTGGCCCTTTGCCGAGGGTGGTTACCGGAGCTCTGTAGTCAGCAACCGGAAAAGTATGAAATAACAAATCCACCGGCAAATTCCGGGCAAATTCTGTTAACGTAGATCGTGATCTTGGTCCCCTTGTCTTGGCCACAGCCTAGCCCCCGGTCTGATATCTCGTCCCTGGATGGATGGTGGGCAGGATTGGTCACCGACGATGGATGGATGTCGACACCGATTTTCCCTGGCGGTAATTCTGCTCGACTAGTACCTTACGGGGACCTTTCCGACCTATCCGACCTCCGGCAGGAGCGGGAGACGACGACATCATCGGTCGTGATGGTTCATCCGGCAGATGTTGCTATCACGACGCTGCTGACGGCGTGACGACTTCCGGATTTAATACAAGGTCATCTTCAGCCTCTCCCAGCCCTCATCACCGCTTCATCAACAACGTAATCTATAAGACCTTAACTGTTTCTCACGAATGCTACCATCCGCATCATTGAGCTGAAACTCGACGATGCACTCATTTACCGGCGCACCCACCTCTCTACCAGCTGTCGTCGCAAACACCGCAACAGCATCATGGATGTCTTGTCGATGTTTTTGGCCAGAACCATAGCAACTCGAGAGCTCTTATTGCCTACCCCACCATTCGGCCCCCAAAGCCCAGACCCCAACTCAGCCAAAGAACGCAAAACCGCTGACAAGCTTTTTTGATCTTCCCGGTCTGATTAAGTTCCTTGATTTGCTCCATCAGCCACCACCACCACCACCACCACCACCACCCGAGCCATGCCTGGCTTCAACTTGCACTGCATGGCTACTGCATCGAGCTGCACGATTCACCCTTTTTTGATAACTTGACCACCCATAAGAACCATCACCCAAGAGCTGAAATTCTCGCTGAAACATTGCTGTCAGTGTTGAATGGTAGATTTCACAATCTCGATTCGCAAAATCCCATCACCGATTCTGTGACGGTCCTGGGCGGTGATATGGAATCCCGGTGGTTTTTGATGCCCAACACTGAAGGGTTATCCCAAGTAACTAGACAATAACTGAGTCAATCCCTCCGCTTTTCGATTGCTTCAGAGAAACAAAAAAGACCACGGCCGGAAAGCACCAATCACTTGCGCGCAAAAATGCATCAGTTGAGGTTTGTTGCCTGAACGATGAACACATTGAGGTCAATTTCAATTTCACCAAATTCGTCTGTCGTCAAATTACGAAGGACCACCAGTGGATCTCTCTTTTTTTCACCTCTAGTTACCCCCGCGACCCAGTAATCGGACCCCGGCCAGTGGCCCCGAATACCCCCGACCGCCGCGGTCGATACCGTAATTACGTACGCGTA
Source organism: Neurospora cerealis (assembly GCA_009806085.1). Taxonomy (NCBI): domain Eukaryota; kingdom Fungi; phylum Ascomycota; class Sordariomycetes; order Sordariales; family Sordariaceae; genus Neurospora; species Neurospora cerealis. The sequence continues at coordinate 666,013 of RAOY01000012.1, forward strand.
TGTATTACGGTACAAACCCCCGTACCGACGTTTAGCCAGGCAAGACCAGGCGGCCAAAACAACACAGGCCAGCGGGAGGAACCGTCCTTCCAGTCGCACGCTCGGACACGACCCGCGAATATGGAAGTTAAATCAAGTGAATTTGGGGTTTCGGGAAATAAAACAAATCTGGCGTGGGCGATCAGCGATCATCTATCGTTTCAGGTTGTCACTGGCGCTTATGGAGAGTTCAGAGTAATATCTCGATGGGAGTTCATGATTCTTTGCCCAGAGCTTACCTAGACACAAGTTCTTTCTCGGTGAGAGTCTGGTTGTTGACAACTTCAACTTGGTAACCTGAAAGGTTATCTGTATTCGGTGACCGAGCAAATCATGAACCAGACGCTGATGCTGACGCACAGAGATATGACAAACAGTTCGTTAAAAGAACCATGCGGACCCACCTCTCAAAAGCCCCAAAAGTCCAGAACACTGCCCACACCCAGGGCCCAGGTACGCCCAGGGCGCCCAGGAAAAGAGCTTGGCATCTCGAAATCTAGTTGCGTTTCACCTTTCATGACACACATTTCCGCTTTGCACCCACCCGCCCACCACACCGAGCCGCCCTCGAAAGATCAACAAGGATCACCATCAACCCGCTGTTTCGAATCGAGAACGGGTAATAGAATGAAACGATTATTTGCATGATAAACGCGGCTACACACGTGTTGTGCACATGCTGTTTTCAGCGACCAAAAGGAAACACGCAGGCAGAGGGAATTTGGAGGCCTCAAACAAGATCCAAATGAACGGGTTCCCCTGAAGATCTTGATCGCTGCTGATCCAGTGATCCGGAGAACTAGCCCTACCCGTCCCTTCTCAGAGCCTCTCGAGCTGAAAGAGGCTTCCCCTTGCCATGGCGGAGCCGGACACGAGATGCAATATGAACTCTATCTGTACCTAGTCGGCCGGTGATCACGAAGCAGGAGAACGGCGACCACATCACATAGAGACGGGAATCAACCCGAGCATATCCGAACGGAACAAGCGTAACCCGAAGACGGCGTTCGCCTACCTCTAGTCCATGTCCAGCGACGCCGGTCCTCCTTCAATCTCCCAGCTCATTGTCCATCGTTGTCCACAAATGTTTACGTGATGCCCTTACTGACATTGGTCATTACTCATTTCCCTCATCAGCCGCCGTCGCCGCCAGAAAAAGGACTTTGCTCGATAGTGCCTGGCAATCCCCAGAGGCGCGAGGCTGGGGCTTCGGGATCCGGGGTCCGAGCGGGCGTTGCTCAAGCGTGTTCTTCAGATTGATTCAAATTGCTCCCGAAGTCGAGACCTGTTGCCTTAGCTCTTGGCTGTCATGGAAGGAGTCATGAGGCAGACGAAAGTTTTCATGATGGCTATGGGATTAGGTAAGATGTATGAGGTGAAGAGCCGCCGTATCCGGTCAAGTCATGATGTTGCCGAGAGGCTCGAGTCTGGAACGTCAAAACTCATCACGGCTATGGATGAAGTTTGAAACGCACTCCTTGGCTTCAGTTTTTTTTTTGCTTACAATTCTTACCTAAACCATTGCATGAAACTACAACGCTGCATATCACAACTTTGCGCCGGCTTGCGCCTCATGTGTCGTATCCGCTCACGTCTAGAAGCCTTGGAACTTTGGAATGACTCCTCTAAAGGAGACGCAGAAATGCTTGGCGGCTTGGCTTCAGCTTCTTGCTGAATTGCCAGACTCGATATAGAAGCCTTTTCCCGTCACATTTGCAGAAGTTGTGTTTGGTTCATTTACGACTTGATTTCAGCTTGGCTACTATTTCGTGACAAAACTCGATGTTGACACACTATCCTTTCCCAGTTCCCACCACATATCAACTTCGAAATGCGGTACCGTTCAGAAGATTCGACATGCTCGAGTTCCTTGGCCATACACATATCTTACCTAAAATTCAATATATGTTAGCTAATCCGCCAACTTGTTCCCTCCTTCGCTGGCTGGGCTTCACCGCCGTCGTCGAACGAAAAGTTTCGTTTATGGCTTTGGTCCAAAGCAGTTTTTTTTTCCCTCCTCATTTTTTTTTTCTTCTTATCACTTGACCTCAGACTTTTCTTCCTCCGCGGAGCTCGACCTTCCCGCATTTTTTTTTTCATCTTCCCAGCCGAAGCTGCTCAATCCCTCAACCCAGCTATCGCAAGCGAGCTACTGCAGCAGACTCCGAGTCAATTTTTTTTTCCCTCGCTCCCCGTGACCCTCGGGGCCTCGCTTGCTTGAATCGCTTCCTTCGGAACACCCTCCCTTCCCGCTCATTCGTCCGTCCGTCCGTCCGTTCGTTCGTTCGTTCATTCGTTCGTTACCTAGCTTCATTCGTAACATGAAGTTCTTTTTGTAACTTCGAAACTTTCAGCAAATATGACCGAGATTCCCGCCGACACCATCGTGCAGTGTGCATGTACACTCTACTTTCTCCCGCACGGTCTCGCCAGTCCCGCTCGCCTCATTAAGCAAATTCCGCGGTCCAAAGCCAAATTTAGATTTGGCCGGCTCGGCCTTCGTATTGGGCATTGGGCTTCACACATTTCCACCCCGCCTAGTCCCCCGCAAATAAGGGCCCGGCAACTTCCGTTGAGCCGTTGCAGCAAACTTCGTCGGGATGTTTTCAACGTCGGTCGGTGGGTCGGTCGGTTGAAAGGTCGAGACTGCGAACGAAGCCGACGAGGGCCTGGCATTGAAATGTCACGCATTTTGATATGTTAGCATCGTACAAGTGAGCTTGCAAGCACAGGTGAGTAAAGAACCGCCACTTCTAGACCGTCGTCCATGGTTCAAATTTCACATGCAAAAACACACGAGCAAAAGCCATCTTCGCAACGACGGTGGTGGTGGTGGTGGTGGTGACTGCTCTCTGACTGACTCGCCAAGCCTCACGATGCCCCTCAACTTTCAGCTTTCCTCTGCCAAGACACCATCATCTCGCCAAGAGGAATAAAAGAACCACAGCCAGCTTTCACCAGCTTTTTTCTGGATAGGTATGACTCGGATACCTCTACAGTAAGTCCTTGCATACAAAACCCTGAAAACAACCTGAACCGACTTGATCGCGATCCTGCACATTCATGTGAAATGCAATGATGCCAACTTGACGGTACCGCTCTCACAAACCGCAAAAGTTGCCCAACCCAACCGAAGAGCTTGGCAAGCTCCCCCACTTCCACCCGACGGTTTTGTCGGTTGTCCCACATCGTGAGATCCGAAATCGAGCGAATGTACGATCTCGTCATACTGATCGAAGGGAGGGACCTCCGGTAGCCAGTCACTTGGTACCTCTAGGGTCGACGCTGTCAACTTTACCTAACCCAATGTCTTTGTTGTACATATCAAAGAAGTTCTAATAGATCGGACGATTGGAGACTCTGATACATCTTGTATTGAAGATTGAATGAAGCTTGAAGATGGAAAGTTGAAGATTCGTGTAAAATCGCGCCTATTGCAAAGAGCCAGCGCTCTTATAATTTCCTTGTTTCTCGGATCGAACTGAACTGCCAAATTGCAAAGAACGCGCGCTGGTCTATCATGACGTATGCAACTGCAACCATGCAATCCAGAAGGAGCCCATCATCTTTTCAACCTACCTACCTTATGAATGCCATGCACGGAGGCATCTTCCAAGGTTGAGCCTCAGAACCTCTCAGAAACTTGGTTTGTTGCACCTCTGACTCGGCTCTCCAATATCATCAATCAACCTTCACCCGAAGAACAACAACAGCAACAACCCTATCATTTCAATATTGGCCCTTTCCCTTCACTTCCGCGTAATCACCCAACATACTCCCCACCATCCTCCCCCTCCTCCGGCACCCTCCCCTTCTTAACCTCCCTCTTCTTCGGCTTCAGCCACTCCTCGCACCCCAGCGGCCAATAAACTCTATTCAACGGTCCACCCATCGCCCTCTCCTCCTCTGAAAACTCCTTCGGTCCCTCCGGCGCATCATACACATCATCCGCTCCCGCGCCCACCTCCTCGAGCTCAATCGCCTCTTCATCCGGTGCTCTCTTCCTCTTCTGGCTGCCCACCTTTTTCTTCTTGGGTCCCTTGGGCGGTGGCGCAGGACGGTTCTCGTCTTCGCGGCCGTAGGGGATCATGTCGTTGATCTTGTCGAAGCCGGGCAGTTTGAAGGTGCGCATAAGCTCGAAGACGGCTTGTTCCTTGTCTTTGGCTTCGATCATTAGGTCCATATCTGGCGGGCAGGGAGGGAGGGTCGCCACGCGCGGGCGGTGTTTGCGCCGGTCGCGAGGGGTGACGGCGCCGTCGCAGGGTTCGGAGTAGTGCATTTTTTGTTTGATGCCCTTGCGCTTCCACGTGTTGGCTATGCGCTCTTGGAGCTTGGGGTCCGAGATGTCGAGGGTTCCTTCGCGACAGTGGGCCGGGTCGAAGCAGATGTTGTGGTGGTGGTAATCGAGGACTAAGGGGATGTTGAGCTCTTCGCAGACGGGGAGGAGGTCGTGGACGGTCCAGCCTACGTCGTCGTTCTCGAGGACAAGGCGGTTTTTGCAGGACTGGGAGAGGCGGGCGTAGTTCTTCTTGAAGCGCTCGAGGGTGGCGGCTTTGTCGCCGAATTGGCCGCCCATGTGGATGATCATTACTGCGTCGCGGTTTTGTTGCTCCGGGAGCTTGAGGAGGGAGAGAAGTTCATCATGATATTCGAGATCTCGGATGGCGGAGTCGACTACTTCTTTACGAGGAGAACCGAGTTGGGTAAACTAGGAACCTCGGTCAGCAGCAAAGAGAAAAGGGGGACGACGAGAAAACCTACCTGTCCTGGGTGCGTAGTCAAGCGGTGGCCAAGCTCAGCTGCTACCCTTCCTGCTTCAGCAAGCACCTCGGATGCGAAAGGCGCCAGTTTGTATCCATGTACTGGATGACTGGCAAAGGGAAACATCTCGGAGCTGAGTCGGAACAACTTGATGCCGTACTTGTCGTTCCAGCGCAGCATCTTGACAATGTCGCGGGCGTTGGCCAACCCGAGCTCCTGGACAAACCTGTGTCCCAGTTCATCCCGTGGTTCCTTCGACTTGTCGGGCTTATTCTTCAAGTGATGTTCCGGCTCCTCCTCATATTGAAGCGGGTGCCTGTGGTCGATAATGGATGCCATGCGGCAGGTCCTAGAGCTAAAGATGGGCGGCTTTGCGCTGCGCAAGTAGGTGTTGAGACATGCCTACACTCTATTAGATGTGATCCTTTGAGTCTTTAATGATGTACTAACATAACCTAGTCGGCCCTTCCATGGCAATGGTAGGTAGCTGCTATTGACAGGTGGTGGCCGAGCAGCACCGCGTTCAGGCGCATCCTGCGAATCATCTGGTTCGATAATGTTGGTTGCGGCTGTCTCCATTTTCACGATATCGTCAGCACCGATTTCTGCCTCGCCCTCGGCGTCGTTCAGATGGGCCTTGAGCATCGGTTTCTTGGCCTCGCGCTCCGCATCATTGATAGGCCTGGGGTGATAAGGCGCAGTTGGGAAGCGGCTGACCGCTGATGGCACGGGGATGCCATCCTCTTCGAGTTGCTTCTTCTGCCTCTTTGTCACTCTTTGCAGGCGTCTTTCCATCCTCGCTAAGCCTTCTATGGCCATCTTGACTCCTTCCTCTTGTTCCTTCCCATTCCGCAAACCCTGGCCGGTTTCGTCTCTGCCCATCATGCGGCCAAATACTTCCTCGCTTCGTTTTTCATGGTCACGGTCCTTTTCGCTGGTGGGCAGCAGAAGATTACGACCTGATCGCCGAAGATTGCGTGCGGGCGACGGGGCCGAGGAGTCCAGGGTTGAGCTGAAGGTGGAACTCTCGCTGTGTGGCGTGTCCAGTATCGCTGCTTTGGATTTACGGGGAGCCATGGCGAGGATGGGTGTGGTTGACGTGCGTCGTGTTGTGCAGGTACTGTTTGCAGGCACAGCCGGACGCAGTGACCGCGTGATGTGTACAAGGCCGCCTGTACGGAAGCTTTGTAGGTATGATGTCGCTGTGACAATCGTGGGTTTTGGTTGGACGTAGCGGGCAATGTTTATATGCTGCCTCGGGGAAAGCAGCTGCCAGTGACTACTTTGGATCGAAGTAGTTTATGGTAGGAATGTATTGCGTAGGAGGTATGAATCAATGGTATCTCGAGACCATATGTTTTTGGGAGGTACTCAACGGGATATATCAGTCCAATGCGGCCGTGATGACTACTGGGAGGCGTCATAGAATGTCGATCCGAATGCTCGGATTGAGCCGTATCCCGTATGTATTAGAAATAGCGAGCCGAAGCAACACTTTACCGCCAAGCAGGTCGAAGTCACGGAAGGATGACGGGGATAGTCAGCGGTGCGGTCATGTGCGGGGATTCACTCTTCGTGTCTCAGGCGCCAGAAGGTACGGCGTTACTCCTGTTTGCCGTGGTATTCGCAAAGAGGCAAAAAGGGGCAAAAGAAAAGGGTTTGATTGTGTAAGCTGTAATCAGCTTGTTTTATATATCAATTCTCCCTTATAAGTGGTTGTATAAGCACGGATGGACCCTTGAGACCCTGAATGAAGCAAGGGAACAAAAGCCAAAAAGCAAAAAGAATGTTATTCCACTTGGCCACTTCAGAAGTCTAGAAAAGCAGTTCCCCGTACGTTTGTGCGATGCGTTCGAATACAGAGCGGGTTTGCGATTGAGCACACAAGAGAGGCGATGTTGACGGGAAAAGAAGCGGACCCCCAGTCTCGGCCAGCACGGATCGATGACAATCCGAAGAAGTCGTGTAAAGGGAGAGGGGAAAACAAAATAAAATCTTTCGGGGGTTCCATGTGCGACTGGAGCGTCGTTTCCCTTTTCTGTATCAACACTTCACCAACAATGGCATGAGCCTCGTGTGATCCCCAAAATGCCAGAATGCATCCTCCCCAATGCTGCTTCATGCCTTCCCCAACATGTGTTGACAAAACGGAAGTGTTAACGCGTTGAAGATCATCTCCCTGACGTTGTGCCGTCAACTTGGATCGAGATTGGCCAATCGAAATGCTTCATTCCATCGGTCGATGAAGTCATAGCGGAGCATTTGGCCCTACAATCAGCCCCCACAGTCGCGGCCAAGCCCGTTTGGCCGTCAATGGAAAATCGTTTTGGGGGCTCTTGGGGTTCAGTCCAGATATGGCCCGTGCACGGAGCAGCCAGGCTGTTCGTCCGGACCTGAACTTCCGCGAATCATGAACTTCAACATCGGCTCAGGGGCAATTGTTTGCCGAGAGAAGCATCGATGACGACCAAGAAGCATCCGAACGGCACAGTAAGTACTCACTCCTCCTTTCTTCCATTAGACCACAACGAAACTTTCCACGGAATCTTGTCAGCCGCCGACAATTACCCCAAACGGATAACAGTCCTGGTACAAGCCACACTTTGTCCTGTGGGACTGTGTACCGTTGGTACCCTGAAGATCGCCAGGCACCTCCCGTGCTGCCGCTGTTCCGGAATCCCGATCGTTGTCACCGTGTCCAATGTCAACCATGCCATGTGTCGTTTGTCTCTTTGACGCGGATATTCCGTTCATTGCATGCTAGCCTCATGGAGGGAAGGGCTCGGGCATGATTGGAACCTCTATGTTACCCATTTCCACTTCTGCTGTCGTCGTCTGCACACCCAGTCTCAGATATTCCATGCGGACCAATGGACCTTTCGCCGCCTGTCATCGAGCACCTACGTCAACTCTTTGGCCTGACTTCTCTATGGCATCCATTGTTATATACCTAGCCATGGATCCAACATGCTCAACACTGTCATGGCCCTATTGGTTTCCGTGTCTCGGAACCAACGGAGATTGATCGGTCAAGATGTAACGCCGCGCCGCCTTTGGCCCTAGTGTTTGACTGTGCCGTCACTCTTCTCGCGATTTATTCATTCCCGTCGTCAATGGACGCTTGCATCAGCCTCCAGGCATACTCATATCAAGCTGCGCATAACGGCGGTGGATATCTACCTGTACTCACCGAGGTCAAGTGCCCAAGACCTGTCAACTTGAGACAGGTGTTTATACTCATCGCTTGTGCTGAGTGTATCACCAGTCATCCTCCGTCATTTTCCCTCTGCGCCTTGTAGCTGCAGTTCTCAGTCAGACACGGGACTCACCCTTACATGGTTATACGCCGCTCTTGGTTGCCTATAAGGTTTACTGCTCTGCCACTGCCCCCAGTGGCACAGGACTGTCTAGTAGCCAGAGCTTTGTCGAGAAGCGGCCGTGGCTTTTGGCATATCTAGCGGACCAGCCACTGTGAGGTTCAAGATGAATTGGGACTTTCTGTTTCTGCAAATCTCGCCAGAAGCTTTCGAGAGATGACACGATGTGGTTACCGAGCGTTATTCTGTTCACCATCGCGTCCTATGGGGCAACAGCTCTTCAGTCAAGGAACGACTTTGACATTCTTGCCGTGTATCCAAGATGTGCCGTACGTACCTCCGGCATTAACTAGAACTGTTGATGTAATGCTGAGACTCAACCTAGCAAAATTGTCTCCAAGTCCACCTCATCGAAGATTCCTGCATCGAATCCAGCAATGACTGGGCATGCCTCTGCACTAATCAAGCAAACCACACACTCTCCTCGTCCTTCAACCACTGCCTCTCGCAGTTCTGTTCCATCCGGCAAGCCCTCAGTGAGCCCTTCCCCTGGCATGCCCTCTCCGAACCTGAACCTCCAAGTGCTAACAACCACGTAGCAACCCAGAACATCACAACCATCAACTGCCACATCCCCACTCGTGACCGCTCCGCCCTCCTTCTCCGTGAAAACATCGCACTCCTAGTCTCCACCCTTCTGCTGACCACCTTGCGAACTTTATACAAACTCTTTGTCCCCTTTCCGGCCCACCCCAACCACAGCTCCTCGCACGGCTTTTCACGACCGCCTTCCCAGTATCTGCCTACATCGCAGCGCCTACACCCAGACGACTATGCCCTCATTTCGATAACTCTTCTTGGTCTACCCAACCTCTTGCTCGCCATCTTTCGTCTCCATCCCTTGGGAGTAGGCCAGGATGCGTGGACTTTGCCTTTGGACAATATCGCCAAAGCGGTGAGGTACGGATATGGGATGGGTGTCATTTACTTTTTACAAGTCGCCCTCACGAAAGTGGTGTTTCTGTTGTTCTACCTCAGGATCTTCCCGGGAAAGGAGGTGAGAAGGGTGCTATGGGCAACAATCTCGGTTTGTGTGTTATTTGGGTTGGGAAGTGCGGTCGCTGGGGTTTTGCAGTGCAGTCCGGTGAGGTGGTGGTTTGAGGGGTGGGACTACCGGGAGGGGATACCGGGGGGAGATGCGACCTGGGAAGGATGGGGAGGAGATGGGGGAGGAAGGAGACCGGGGAGGTGCATAAACAGGAAGGCCTTCCACGTCGCTGCGGCGGTGATCAGTATCACCATCGACATCTGGATGTTGGCTATTCCGCTGTGGTGTATCAGGGGATTGAGGATGAGTGTATGGAAGAAGATGGGGGTGGCGGGTATGTTTGGAATCGGGATGCTGTGGGTTGCTCTTTCTTTATTTTCTTCTTGTTCCCTTGCTTTGGCCGTCATCGTCATGTACGATGCTCTTTGCTGACATTGAAGTGGACAGGGTCACGATCTTCAGTTGCATCCGACTGCGTTATCTGACAGTTTTCACAGAAACGCCAAACCCGACGCAGGCATTGTTCGATATCGATCGGTGGTCTACTCTGGAAGCGGCGTCGAGTATCTTTTGCGCTTGTATGCCGACGCTGAGACAGATTTTGGTTAGCGTTGTCAGTCTTGGGAGGAAGAGGCTTGGAAAGAGGAGTTCGTCAAGCGGTGGCGGCGGGAAGGCTGGAAGTTCGAGTACCTCTACAGTCGCTCTGGGGATCAACTTACGATATTCTCGCTCAACAGAGGATCCCATCGGTTCGCAGCATCGCTACTCGGATACGCCCCAAGAGAAACTACCCGACACAGAGCAACCCGTCCAACATCCCTCCCAGGACATGACAGGAAACCATGATATCCGCAGCGGCAACAGCAGCATTATGTACACGGTCGAATACAGCGTTGACAATACTCCTGCCAGTGCCATCACTCCTGATTCTGGACGGCTGAGTCCCCCACCGTACACGTATGGCAACGGTCCCCAAGATCTTCCAGGAGTCAACGACGGCTGCGAAAATTATCGAGCGTGTGTGGTGTCGCGCAACTTGGCGAGGATCGGAGGTGGAGAAGGAGCGCTGAGGAGGCAGAGTAGGAGTCCGAGACTGAGGGTTGCGGCCTGAACTTCGTGCTTTGCGTCGGCTGGGCCGCCACGGTGGCTTTCGCTCGGAGGATTTGACTGTTGAGGAATAGGTCAGCTCGGTTTCGTTTCTCTAGTCATGTCAAAAAGGCTTCAACCCCCCTTGGAGGTTGATCAGTTCAGCCTCGCCATGTGGTCTTTCTACCTGGTCCAGGACAGATTGAAACAGCGGTATAAGGCGTCCAACAGTTAGGATTGGCCGATCTCAGGCAAGCTGGGCAAAATAACTCACGATACCAAGTCAGGAGAGGCTACAGAAGCAGAGGCAGAAGTCGATACTTGTTGCTTCGCCTTCTCCCTTCATTCCAGTAGTTTTTTTCTTCGGAGCAACAGCCAGGCTCTGGGCATTTCGAGAGCGACTGACCGTCGCATCCTTCACGGCTTGAGCGGCATTCAGTAGTGGTAACTTGGGTTTCCTTCATTGAATATGTTCGACAATAAGCTTTCTCCGATGGACACTGCTGTTGGTGGCATCAAGAATGCCCACAGATCCGCACTGGTGAAAAAGGTAATTCAGAGGCTTATCGAAGGTGTCAATTTCGGCCTGCTCACGGAGCTTCGTTGCAGTCTCGTTCTTCAGGTGTTCCTGTTGAAAGGCAGATTCAAGGCCACAGATGCGGTTTTCTACTGTCGTAGGAGGAGCTGGAGTAGCGAGGCTGTGTAGAGATCTGTCTGCCAGACCTCTGAATCATGACTATTGTACAATTGCTGGTGTTGGTGAGGTTTTGGTCACTCTTGTTGGCGGTGGTCCAGGGCAACAGATTGAACACAAAGAGCTGACGTGAAGCTGACTGGTGTACTTTTGCGCGCGGAAGGCGCGCCCCATTCAACTTTTTCCACCGCATGTGCCCGCCCAACGCGGATTTTGCAGGCAAACTCTTCTTCCTTTCACCAGACCAACCAGTCGATTGAATTCTTTGACTCGATCCTCGTCTTTTCTAACTACTTGCACAAATGATGGTTTTCTTGGAGGTTCAAGATCGTGCTCCAGAGGATGCCGACTGGAGGCTGTAGCCTTGTTCTGCCTCAACATTCTCTCACAAGGACCACCCCGCGGTAAGGTCAACATGAAGGACATCCATTTCACGGTTACATGCAAAAATTAGCTCCGTTCTGTCATTCCATATTGACCAAGTGTACCTTCCTCGCCTGGTCTTGCCGTTGTTCGGATGGCCGCTTGTGTTCAGTGGTCCGATGGTCCCGGCTCCTGCTGGACTCATCTGACGTCTGATGATCCCAGGAATAGCTTGTCACTTCTGTCTTTGGCCGTAGGAAAACTCCTGAGTACTGCGGGGCGCGGCTCAACTGTGGTCATCAAGGTAGTCAATCTCTACAATCTTTTCACCTTCGTAAAGTCGGAAAAGGGCGGTTCCACACAAGTCTTCCATCCTGCCCGTGTTGTAGGGAAGGTGCCCCAAGTCAATCAGGCACACCTGACAAGAACTCCGTTGCTCAACTTTTGCCTTCAGTCAACCACCTTCCCCCCGCATCTGCTTTGTCACGTTGACTTCAGTCTTTCAGTTGGCTTCTGACGTGAGTCCATGACATGATCTCGCTTGTATACCATCTTGCCTGGAGGAGCAGCCTTGGGAGGCTCTTCAAATGGCTTCACTCTGTTCTCAACAACGGTAACAAGTGGAAGATTGCCGCGCCCAATATCTATGGCACTTGTTCCTTCTGTTGTTCATCTGAGGAGGCATTTACGTCACATTTCTCTGATGACCATTACTGCCTGCCCGTAGTGTCATCCGGATTGATCTCGTCGATCTCACCCTCATGTGCCATCCCAGGGGCAGCCATTTGCAACGTGCCTTCCCCCTGGGTCAAGGTTGTACGTCTACATCTCTCCCAGATGACCCACTTTTTATCTGACGAGGCCCGTGACGGACGATTCCTCAGTCTCTGCCCAACTCCTTCCCGTCTTTCTTCACAGCAGTAATTTCCGCATGCAACAGATCGAGTATCCCATCTCTGCCTCGAGGAAGGCACTCCTCTGACTGAACCAGTTTCTCTCCCAAGCGTTTCTGCCACATTTTGCGGCCGAATCAGCCTCCGTCCGTCCCAAGAGACAGCCAGTTAGGTAGCTATCTACAATAATAATCGGATGGAATTCTGTCTAAATGCTTCAATATTCTCTGTGAGATTATCCCAAGTGCCTCGGTCCCGAGTATTAGCTTTGTAGCCGGTTCATCCAATGTTTCCAACGACTGCGGGCTCAAAGTCTGCTTTCCCTATCACCGCACGCTTGAGTGTCTGGAGCAGACTGTCCGTGAGCAGATATCGTACCTTCCTCCAGAGCGTTCTTTCCTTTGAACCTTACATGCGTGGCCGGTCTGCCGAGTTGGGATGAAACACGCGCAATTCTCTTTGCAGGTTGACCCACGGATTTCGTTCTGTTCCTGCTCACAATAGGTTTGCCCGGGCACTTGTCCGTCCCACCTGGAGGAGGATAAAAGACCCTCTTCTTCCTCGTCTGGTTCCTTTCCTCTCTTCTTCTTCTTCTTCTTCTTCACCCTCACCGTCAAGTTCAACCTTACCAGAACAGCAGCAGCGACAGCCCAAGCAGCCGCAACAACAACAACAGCAAAGACTCTCGTCTCCAAAGTAAGCATTACTCCCGCCCCTTCCACTCTGTCTCCAGTCTGTCCCAGTTTCCTTCGCGAAACTTCCTGCCAGACTGTCGGAAAGACCTTCTCTAACAATCTGACAGCCTCTTGAACAAGACCAGAGCACCAGCAACCCAGTTCCGCCAAAGCCCACACAAGGTACGCATATCGTCTTCTTCTCCCTGCCTTCTCACTTCCCCATGACGCCTTCTCACTCTGTTCACTTGCCTCAAAACCACGTCGCTAACTCCCTGCTTGCATTTTCAGTGCCAGGCCCCCGCTGTTGCCTTCTCTCCGCGCCCTATACCCAACCCATCGCAGCCAAAGCCCCGCCGCCCGCAGCCCTCAACCCCAAGACCGAGGACGCCGCCAGGATGTGCACCCAGACCGTCCTAACCACCCACCTCTGCCGCAAATGCGGCTCCCCCATGTCCAACACCACCACCACCACCACCACCACCACGACTCCCTGCGAGGGCAGCGGCGGCGGCACTGGCACCGGCACCAGCAACAGCAACAGCAACAGCAACAGCAACAGCAACAGCAACAGCAACAGCAGCAGCTTCAAGCACTGCCCCGGCACCTGCCCCGGCGCGGGCAAGACCATCACCAAGACCGCCAAGAGCGGCAAAGTCTGCGGGGCATGCACCCTGGAGGAGGTTCGGATCTACACAGGGTCTTTTTAGGCCCGGGGCGGGGGGAGGGGGGAGGAGGGAAAGGGGTGGTGGAGGGGTGGTGGGGGGTCCGGGCTGGTTGGACCGGCCGGGAGTTTACGATGACAATGAATTGAAATGCCTTTGATGATCTGACAAGACCTGAACCTGACGCGTGGAATTTCCCTTTGACATATCGTGATGCTTGCGATGAAAGACGATACAATCCAGATGTGATCCTGACCAAGACTCATGGAGATTTTTGGATGAGGATGAGATGACAAGAGAACGGCCATCTTGTCCTCTGCTGCGAGTGCCTTCCCCGTCATCCAACGTGATTATGACGGGCTTGGTTGAAGTCCAAGATCCTCCTTCTGTCTTCCGGCAATGGAAGTCTTTGGTGATCTGGAGAACGGAGCCGTGATGATGGAGGCTTCCTCCACACCGTTTCCAAGCAAGCCTTCAATACCTTACCCAGAGGTCTCTTCTTAGTTGAGCTCCCAAACACAAGTGGAACACCAGCACTACGACTCCGCTCCCTTGATGAAAAACTCCATCCTCGACCTTCCTGACAAACCTCTCGCTCTGTCTCCCCCCATAATTTAAAATCTTCACCACAAAAGTTCGTTTCGGTGACGACAGCTTCACCACCACATCACTTCAAGATGATGCCAACTTCTGAGCCAAGCAACCCCGGGATCGACGAAGACGTTGATATGTCAGACTTTCATTCTCTGTTCTCAGGCAGCTCCGGCCTTCCCGACACCGACGATGGCGAACCGAAGACCGTCCGAGCAACTTGCAAAATCTCATTTGCATCGTCCATGAAGGCACCGTCGAAGGCTTCTGCAGGGCGTACCGTTCTTTAATCACCTCCCGCGGCAGCCAGTGGACTGTGGGTGTTGGCCAGGAGTGCAGAGTCCGTAACCCGAGTACCGGAACGAAGGCTGTGCTGTATAGTGTGGAAATTTCTGCTCATCGACAGATTCTATATTGAACTATTGGAAGCAAAGAAGGCAAATCATCCAACACTGCCTACGCTCAAGACAACAACCAGCAACCTCGCTCATCCTTGACAACACGCTCGCCCCCCCGGGGTTATTACGGTCAAGCCTCCAGCCTCTTCCACCACCACCACCACCACCAGCCGCAGAGACAAAGGCAAGGCCAAAGAAACCATCACCTCCGTCCCCAACCCTCCATATCCAAGACCACGGACAAGAGCAAAGGCAACGACGAAGTGGTCGCTAATCGCCAAAACAAATTCGATCCCTCTGCCTGGATACGCTCCAGCGCCGAGAGCCGGGCATCTGATGGACGAGAATGACACGGAAGTCCAAGCAGACCAGTGGGAGCGCGAGTACATCTCTCAGCCCACCAGCAATCCGTCTTCCACACCCCATTCAGAAAATGGAAGCGGAAGTACGAAGCGACATACCTACCTGGTACCTTTTCTCTCCCAGCCAAATACGCAAAGGACTTCTCGTGCCCTTATTGTAAGGAGCTCTCAGTCAGCTGTGGGACAGGGTAAGGTAGGTTGCCGATTCTTATGCCTATCGCATTGACCTGCTCCAGTTATGTTGGTTCCGGACCATCCAGTCCGTTGCTGTAATGCTGTCTGCCCGCGCACTGTGAAGGAAGGGCAACCATTTTTCGCATTGCTAGGTGATGGCTGGTGCCATTCGGACATCGAAGAACTTCGTGTTGCTTCAGAAAGGAGTTATTGTCAGTCTCTTGGGAACCTGATATTGCTTCACGGGCACTTTCAAGCCTCGAGACGAAACATCACAATCTAGAGGTAGTCACGGAAGAGGTCGAGGAGGGGGACGGGGACGGGGACCAGGACGGGAAGCCGCGGGACTGGAGTTCAATGTGAGCTTTCTCTTTGGTGCCTCAATCTCCTCGCGTGATGCCCGTACACTAATGTAGATGATGACCGCGGATCCGGACGCTCGGGGGTGGAATCTCCATCTCTAAGGTACCTCTAGGTGATCTTCCATGTCCAGAACCTACTTACTTGGTCAAGCCTCGAACCGGTCCTTCGCTTATTCGGGCCGTCCTCAGTATCCTTCCAACTGAAAAGGAAATCTCCCCCGTCGTTGCCGCATACCTCTCTTCACCTTGGCTATAGATGTTTCAACCCATATAGAGTTCGACTAGGAGCGAAAGTGAAGGATGAGATGAAGGAGTATTGATGCAAGGGCGAACATGTCAAAGATGTTGTTGTATATCTGTACAAAATACAGCGCGCCTCAGACACGACGTTTCAAATGGGGGTAAAGAAAACAGATTCAAGAGATGATTGATGAAGAAGGATTGGCTTTCAAGACTCGCCATGCCACAGGTGAAAGCCCGAAGAGGGAAGACTGGAGCAACGAACTGTGTAAAGACATGCCCCGGCATACCTGCCAAAGCAACAGGAAGACGACTTTCCCCATGTTTGGCTATCCGTTCTTTTTGATGGAAACGGATGCTTCAAAGCCCGGCGAGTGATGATGAATCGGATTGTCGTTGGAAGGGAATGGGCGGCTCTCTATGGCAGGGGGGCTGCCCCGGATTTTATAGTGGGTCAAAACTAGAGACTTCAAGTCTTGGCGCCCGCGTTTCCCGTCGCGCCCCAGTGCCCGCAGCCTCCGTCGCCAACCCCACTTTCGACCATCAAGGTCGCCGATCATCGTCGAAACTTCCATCCTGTCCGGCGACATCAATGAAGACTTGGGAGGAAATCGCGCCATCTGACGACATACGATTCACCGGGAACGATAGCAACACATGTACCTTGACGGACACGCGCTTATCATTCGCGATATCAAGGGAGCAAAGAGCACGGACACGCTCGCGGAACTGACCGCCGGACGAATCACGAAACGAGCCTCTCAGCCGAGGACCTGGAAAACCGCAGCCGTTGACTCACCTAACACTATCGATCCGATGGCCATCATGAACACCAGCTAACACCGGCTTCTTTTCTCGCCTTTTCACCATAAAAGACGCATCCCGGGATTGACAAAAGACACCCCTCACGCGCCCCCCAACCAGGGCGCTTTCCGCGCTTAGGATGAACATGAGCTCACCACCCACACCCGGATCCGGCCACGGGCATGGAACGGAAGGAATTGGCAGGCCCGGCTCTCGCCCCGAGAAACGCACCTGCATCACCTGCCGCGCCCGCAAGGTCAAATGCGATGGCCGGCCAGATAAGTGCACCAACTGCGAGCGGCTAGGCTTCACTTGCTCTTATGACCCCAACACCATCGTCACCACGACCATCGACGCCGGCCTTGGAGCTAGCCACGCAATAACTTCCCACGAATCCTTCTCCGTCGACAGGCTGGTCCCAACAGAGACGGAGGGGAGCGTGTCAACCAGTACCATGACGACGGCACCAGTGGTGGGATTAAGGAGGATCAGAGCCCGCCAGGCATGTCAGAGTTGTCATGTCAAAAAGGCAAAGTGCTCAGGAATCATCAACAAATCCGGGCCAGGCGGAAGTGGAAGCGGAGGATATCGAGGTTGCGAACGATGTCGGGCTCTAGGAATCGCATGTGTCCTCAGGAAGGGCAAGCGGGGCCTAGCTCTACCAGGGATAAACAACAACTCCCTCGGTGACGCCGGCGAAATGGTTCTAGACGACGGAGGCAACGGCATGCATCTCGACGATTCCCGAGATTTAGATGACGACATGAACCACAACGGCAGCGGCAGCATAGGTGGCCGGAGCACCGCCAGTCCCGCTCCCATCCCCAGCAACAACCCAGGAGCATCCGGCCGCATCGACCTCCCCCAGCCCGACGACCCGATAGTCAAACGCGCGTTCGACAACTACTTCCGGCACGTCCACCACGTGCCCATGTTCTCCTTCCTCCACCGCGCCTCGCTCATGGAGCGGTACGACGCCGGCCTGCTCGACCGGGCCCTCCTCTTAGCGATTGTCGGCATCGCCGCCTTGCTAACCGACCTCGGCCCCTCCGTCTCCGTTGCCGACCCAGAGTTGTTCTCCAACCGATGCATCGACGAGGCCGCCTCCATTTGCACATCAGAACTCGAAAACAGGAGTATCACCCGCCTCGAAGCTTTAGTAATCGTCGTCAAGCACCAGATCCTATCAAAACGGTTCTCAGCAGCCTTCATGCTACACGCGCTTACTTCACGGTTCGCCAACGTGCTCCGGCTGAACGTCGAAAACCCAGCCCTCTGCTTCCTAGCTCAAGAATCCCGCCGCAGACTGATGTGGTCCATCTACATGATCGACGCTTGGTTCGCCAACGGGCAGACCGGCCTAGCCCTCTGGCCTGACCCCGAGCGTCAAATACGCGTTCAGTTGCCATGCAACGAGCGCAACTTCGATTTCGATCTTCCGGAAGTTACCGAACCACTGCGCCAACCATTACCTAGTCCATCAGGACAACCAATCCAGCTTCCTGACGCTGTGGGATTCACTGCTTTGCACATCCGCATGCACTGGCTAAGGACACGGATCCTCCAGCTTTCGCTGCACGTCGTGGGCGCTAACCCTGACCCGAACGAGTTGATGCAACTCCCGCTAAGATGCGCGGAGTTCAAAGCGGAGCTGGACTCGTTCGAAGCGAGACTGCCGCCTTCGTTCAGGTGGAGTGAGTCGAATCTCCGGTTACGGTCGTACTCCTCTCGCTTGGGGATCTTCTTCATGACGCATGTCTGGTGGAGGCAGTGCCATCTTGATGTTTATCGACTTTTCTTGCCAGGACTGAAAGAGGCATTGTCGGCAAGTAGTCTGGCTCGGTTAGCTGGGAACACGGTTGGTAGTCCCACGGCTCAAGGACAAGGGCAGTGGCAGGGACAGCAGGGACAGAATGGCCAGAGGCAAGGGCTGGTGGAATGGGCAAGACAAGAGTGTTATAAACATGCCAGGGCAATGGCAGATATGTTTGCTCAAGTACTGGCTTTGGGAGAAAGTAGTGTGCCGTTGGCGGATGTAGATCTGCCCGGGTGCGCGTTGCAGTGTGGACGGGTGTTGTATCATTCCTTTCAAACTCGGGACGTGGGACAGTCGCCGGCTCCGTCGGCGGAGGGAGTGAGGGAGATGGTTAGTGTTTGTTTGAGGGTGGCGAGGGTGGCCTGTCCGGGGCCGGCGAGTAGGGCTATTGTGAGTTTTTCCCTTCTAATGATTTTCCCTCTCTTGCTGCCCCTTCCTTTCCTCTCCTTCCCTTTCCGGTGCTACTTTGCTCCCGGCCAGGTAAACGTGCTAACACCCAACAGCAAACCGACATCGAAAAGCTCCTAGCCGAAGGCCTCCCCCTGAGCCAAATCCAAGTCGGCCAAACCCCCCGTGCTAACGAACTCTTGACACCTGCTCCCTTCTCCCCCGGTCCCCCAGGGGCATTCAGCCTATCCAACGTCCCCCTACCCGGCCCCATCCTCATCAACGACCCGCACGAACTCAGCCCCCCTCAGAATCTATTACCAGCGATGGCACCACCTGGACCACCACCACCACACAGCACAATGCCACTATCCACAAGCATATCCGGTCCAGCACCAATAGGCGTAAACCCAGGCGTAGCACCCTCCCAAGCCTCCGCCATAACAACAGGCTCCAATGCCTTCGAAGAGATCCTGAATGTGAACGGGATCAATTTCGGTGGTGGCGGTATGGGCATGACCGAGCTCTTTGCTCCGGATGCGTGGGGGTTGGGACTATCGCCGTTTCCGATGGGGTTGACGGGGGGGGAGTGGACGGTGCAAGGGCAGGTGCAAGGGCAGGGGCAGGGGGGTGGGCAACAGGGGGGGTTTCATGGGGATCATGGTTGATGCTTATGTTGATCTATGGGAGACGAGAGATGGGGGGATGAGAGAATGGGTGTGATGAAACCTTCGGCGTGGAAGCCTAGAGGGGGGAGGGGGGGGGGTGGGGGCAATACATCGTTCAGGGTGGAAAATATGGGATGGATAATTGGTTGCTGGTTGATGATGCGACAGGTGATGTGGTTTGTTGGTGTGTTGCAAAGTGTTGTTGCTGCTGTTGTAAAGATAAAGCACGAGAACATACATACCCCCAAAGTTAATGAGATACCCCCTTTGAAGAAGCCTGCGTGGTTTCCCTTTCTACCGTCGGTGCGGATACGAACAAGACTTCCATGCTTAAGCGAAAAGCGCCCGGTTGTCGTGTGAAAGCAACCGGCCGTTACGTTGAACAGACCGCCGGCGTGGAAGGCAATTGTTGTCCTTGGTATAAAGTGTTTGGAAACTGCCCGCTCTTGCTCACAACTCTCCTCCTAGGGGAGGTAGAGCGCTCCGGGTTCACGGTTACCTCTAACGATGGTTGACACCGTTCTGACCGTCATCTTGCCGTTATCAACTCATGTAGCTACGGCAGGGATGGTAGTTGCAGCCGTGCATCCCCGGCAATCGTTGCATGCATGTCAGCCTTGTAGGACGCGCCAGGGCACGCTGCACGGGGTTGGACGGGTACCTGACCCTGCGGAGTCGTGGACTTCACTCAACCTCACCACACGTTTGTCCATGCACCTTCTTCCATTCTCCGGGTGACCGTGTCTTGATATTGTAATTCTTTGTCACCATATCTTGTATTGGTAGATGAAGGCTGTGAACGTATTTTATCTCTCTTTTGACCTCTGGCCTCATTTCTCTGCTGTCCTGACGGTAGGCGGCTACCTCTATCAACATTACCGCAAGCAGGCCGAGAGCGAAGCGGGCATACGGGAAACATCATAGTGACAGTCACTTGGGCATGGTTCATTGACTATTGTACGTTTGTACTTCCATTGAGTCTAGCTACGTGCTCTGTTCTACTTCCAGTCTAGTAACTGGAGGTACCGCCACCTGGCATTGACCATGATGTACTACTTGCCATTCTCGGCATTTCTATCTACGTCTTTGTCTAATTCATTACTTCCATCTATTGATTTAGGACCAGTGTCCTTGGATTCCAGAAACACCTGAACTCCCGCTCATGCCGTCATTCCATGCCTGGGTATCCTCCACCAAAACCAGAAGCCAAAGGGTATCTCGCTATGAAACACAGCATGGGTAAAGAATCCCCCTAGTGGCGGGTATGTAATCCGTAAATGCAAACCGTCAAACAGAACCTCCTACATCTTTACCAACATTTCCACCTCCTCCAGAAATCTCCCTTTGAGATTGTGTCTCACGGAGACTCATTGGGCTCAGCAATGCTTGCCCATCCTCCCTTGAACGAGCTTGTTCAAAGCTTTCTTGCTCGTCCCTCTCCGATGTGCACTTCTTTAGTGCAACTTAGTGTCTTCGACGAAACTGGCATGAACACCTCTTCCCTTAAACCATCTTTCCCTTCACCATCGTCCCCTGAGCCTGACCCGCCTTCACCACCCCCTTCTTAGGATTGACATCAATGCACGTCTGGTTCTCGCCAAACGACTTCTTGGGACAGATGTTTTTGACGAGGCACTGAGAGTCAGGAGGGATATCCCACTCATCGTCCCAGCCCTTGTAGGCCTTGAACTCCTTGCCTCCAATTACTTGCACCTTGGCACCATCGCCTGCCTGTACCTTGCATTTCAGAATTTGGTTTCTGGACGACTGGATGAGCTTGGTGTCCGTGCCCTGGAGAGAGAACATTTGGCCAGGGGTGCCCTCCGGGATGCAAAATGTTCCCGAGGACTTTTGCGATGAGGCTTTTTTGTTTCGTTGTTGCGGGGTGGTTTGGGGTTTGGTGTGAATCGTCAGACCGGTGAAAGCAGTTGCTGCTGAAGACACAAAGGAGATCTTTTCGGAAAGTTATTGTTCGGTTTGACATTGCTCAATCCCGAATTTGCTGCCATCTTGGAAGCCGAGCTACTGCTTGCTCTGTTGTTGGCGTTTCCATCAATTTTAGTCCGACCCAATGCTGCCATAACCTGCTCCTTGCTAGCATTATCGGCTGTTTCGTCAATCCTGTAATATGCATTGCAGCAAGTCTTGATTCCCAATCGCTTGCTGAGGGCCCGTGAGCTGAGGAGGTACCGGGGCAGAAAGACACACTTCGGAAAGGCGTATTTGACATTTACACGATTCCAATGTCCATCATCCTTTCTTGAAGCAAGCTCTGCAGCAGCCTTGACAACGCTCTCATTGCGATTGCAACCCATCACATTGCACGGACTAGTGACAGCCTCGTCGCCGGTAAGATACAGAATCACAGCTGTGTATGATTTGAGATCTAGCTCGTCGAAGGCGCCAAGCCGATACTTCCACGACTTTGGAAGCTCTCGGAGTCGACGGAGCGCGAGGAGCTCGGTAATTGCCTCATCATCCGGAATGGGGATTTCAGCTTTGCTGAAACTCATGATGTAGTCCCATACGGAAGAGCTTTCCGGTAGCGGCTGCTTTTGGGCCGCGGGCGAGTTAGAGCTGGCCAGTTGCGCATTGCTTGGCTTGCTCGTTGGAGTAGTACTGTTCTGCTGGATCTTCTCAGTCCCATTTGCCTTGATACGGGCTATATCGTCCATATAACCGCCTTGGACAACCCCGGCCGCCGCCGCCGCTCCAATTCGATAGCCCATGCCCCGGTAGTAAGAATTGCCACAAAAGTAGCACTCCAACCGCTTCCCTATGACCTCAGAGCCGAAAAGATATCGAGGCAAGAAAACACACTGTGGGAATGCGAAACGACAACTTAAGCACTGTCCCTTTTCGTGACTAGGGCCGGCGCAATTGACTGCACCAGGCCTCAGGTTGCAGCCCATAGGTATACAAGGACTGGTCAACGCGGCTTCTCCACCAAGATACAATATGACTGCTGTGAGTTGATGAAGACTGAGGTTGTTGAAGCTACGGAGTCGGTGGTGCCAGCGAATAGGAAGATCCCGGCGCCTGGGCAGCGTGAGTAGCTCGGCGATAGCTGCGTCGTCGGGATGAGGTGTAGGGGTCTTGGCGAACTGGGTAATGTAAGTCCAGATATCCAAGTTCTCAGGTTGCGGGTCCTGGACCGAGGTGCTAGGCATGATTTCGGGGACTAGGCAATTTACCGGCTGCTGTACGTTCCCATTGGGATTATGTGCCGGCTCGATGGGGTCGTCAAACAAGAACAGGTCGTTGAGGGGGTCGTCCTGGAAGGGATCCTCTTGAGTGTCTGCCTCGTTGTCACCAGAGCTTTGCGCCTGCCTCTGTGCCTCGACTCTCTGGGAACCTGAAGTCGCCCAGTGGCTCTTCCTTTGCAATTCGGCCAAGCTAGGCTTTATATCCTCCTCGTCGCTACTAATGTCGATAACCTCATGGATGGAGTTGCCGGTGGGACGGCCAACAAGTCCGGCACCGGGAACTATGTGTCGAATGGCCGGCGGTGCAGCAGGCAAAGCGGCGGGCGCCCGAAGAGGACGAACTGCCGCCGCATTGACAGCGCCGGAACGAGGTGTAGCGACCGCCGGGGCAGTGGGGGTCTTGACGTAGAAGTTGCCACAGATGTCGTCGAGGAAGGGGCGGCAGGAGCTGCTACAGGCTGCGGCAGGTTGGGCGGCTTGAAATCCTTAACAGCCGTCGGGTTGACCTCGGATTCCCAGTCCTTCGGTGGCTGTCGAACATCATCAGGTTTGCGCTCGTTGTCCGGCTCGAAGTAGCCCCTCTTGACCACAATGGAGCGGAACCTGCCGTCTTTATCCGGAGTCTTCCGCTCCCCGATCGCCCAGAAGAAACCGCGGCGAACTTCGTCGTATAGGAGCAATTTGCGATGGGCCCTCTGTTTGGGGATAATGGTAAGTGGTCAGTGGGCTACTCATAGTACAAGGCTGAGGAACAATAATGTAGTGGATGGATGCCGGAATGGGAAACACGATGATTGGGCAAGCAAGAACTGAACGAGATGCGATGCGTACCGAGAAGTGAGCCCCGAGCTGGGCAGGTTGTTGAAAACATTTCCTACAAGTTGCGAGCGGACACACCCACGGATCTCGATCGCGGAAATTGATCTGGTAGTTCGTCGGGTACATTGCACCACTTCCCGATATAACCTTCGGGAGGCCGTCTGGATACTCGATGTCAGTTGTGGAAACGCTCCGTGAGAAAATGGTCTACGGGTCACTTACGCATCATACCCTTCCATTCATCGTACCTCCGATGGCCATCATAGGGGCTGATTAGTATTGGAGGGTCCGAGTTCTTGGGGGCGGCGGCAACGGAAGCGGGGTTGGAAGCCGATGCAGAGGCGGATGCGGATGCGGAGGTGACAGTGCTTGTTCTCTTGTTCGGTCGGGCACCATCTTGTCCGCCCTCCCACTCTCGCTTCCTGTTGATCGAGGACATTGTGCTGTTTGCGACCGCAGGAAGCGAGAGATAAGTTGGCAGCGTAGTGATCTTCTGGCAGGTGATGCGGATGGGCGTAGATGCGATGCCGCTTGAAGCAAAGCGAAGCGAAGTGGCGGGTCTTGAATGATCAAGTCCAAAGTTGTTTGGGAAAGAGAGCAAGTGCAAGCGGCAAATTCTAAAAAGGCAGGCTTGACTAAAACTTCGGGACTGAGGGAAGAAACGACGACGGTGTGCCCTGACGGCCGGCACGGACTGGCAAGTTGAGAACGAGTGGATCCTCGTTCCAATACCATCTTTCGAGACGGGATGATCATGACGAGCCAGCGTATAAAATCCATACACAAGGCCAACTCATTAGAACATGCACTTGACGGTGATGGCCTCAGTTTGAGAACACCGCTCAGTTCGCGTCTACTCGTCAGGACTAGACTGGTCTATACCCCCCTCCGAAGGAGGCGGTCAGGGTTGTTACGAGGCAACCGACGTTGACTCGCAACTCCGTATTGGAAAACGAACTTTCGCATAATTTCCATGAAAAAGAGGTTCCTCCACTCCAGTTCTGGTGAAACTCTGGGTAACTGCCAGTCAACATTGGTTGCCTCGCGACATCCCTGACCCCCTCCTTCGAAGGAGGGGACGGACGGGCCTAGTCCTGACGAGTAGACTTATATTGCTGATATTTTACTCATGCTTCACGGTATGCTGGCCTAGTGACCCCCGGCACTTGCCATAACATCTAGGTGCCGTTTGGCTCTCTTGACAGCTGATCATCTTACATTTCCTTTCATATTTGTTGGCCGGCCGTGCCTTGGCGCTCATTCACCGTGCTTCCATTCACCGGCACTCCCGTCCTGGGTATTTTTGCTGCCCTGGTTTCCATTTCTCCCCATTACTACTACAGAATCAAGCCCTCTCTATCACCGCCATCCAACAGTATCACTTCGGTATCATACTTCAAGGTAAATAACGAGGCGAATATCCGAATTCCAGGTACCCTCCTCTCAACGCTCTGATGGGTATCTTCCACCCAAGAGTATCTTTGTATCCAGAAGAACTTGAAAGAAAAGGTAGTCTATGATTGGTATCTACAAATGTGATCTTTCTGTTCCCATCTTTCTCCCTCATCAGAATCATTCCTTCCTTGCCTCCACAGGCTTAGACCTGACGTTAACCACAGCAGTCTCTTGGGCTGCCGGGAAGAAGTTGCTAACGAAGCACTGGCTGTCTGGTTCAATGGCCCAACTCTCTCCCACAGACATCCTGTGAACGTGAGCCATGGCTTGTTTCCCCATGATCTTAACCCTTATGCTACCTGCCCAGACCGTGCATTCCAAGGTCTGCCGTTGCGACGCCACCAGGAGTTGTCTTTGTCCACCTGTAAGGCCGAGGCACTGTGAGGATCCATCGGCGAGGGTGAAGATGGTTATTTTCCGCCACTGTTCTCGGTAATCGTGCTGCTGCGATCTGGAAGGAGCCGTGGATGTGTCCTGTACCGTGAGATTGGAGAGAGACGACGCCGCCGCCGATACGGCAGTGGCTTGGGCCTGGCTAGTCGGCGAGTGTTGTTTCACTCCAGCTTGTCCCTCTTGCTGGCGCCTGGCCGTTCGCTTCATCTTCTTCTCCTTGATTTTTCTCCTCACATCATTCATCCATAGATGCTTCTTTTCCTTCGACATTAATTTCACACCTTGCCCTTCGTTGTCGCAGCCGCTCCTCAAAGTCTCGGGATTATTTTGTCCAGTGTGACCCGACTCAGATCCGACCGGAGAGCGTTCGGACTTGGGCTCATTTTCAGTGTTTTCAGTCACCAGCCGTTGCGCAGAATGCGCCTGCGTTGCGCGCCGAGGACTGACAGTCTGCTGCATGGCAATTGCGAGTTGTGAAAAAATAGTCGATTTGGTGGTGCCTGTCCGGGAAGATTGACCTTGATCGCTGAAGTCCCTGGAATGTTTGCTCCTCTCTTCCTCGTTACGAGTTGTAGATGATGGAGGAACACCGACATGCAGTGGCGCTTGCGAGGCTGAAGATTTTCCCAGATGATTAGCCGATTTGCTAGTGATTGTAGCATGGTTAAGGTTGACGGCATTCGTCTTCGTGTTCGATTTGGGACCGTTAGGTCCTACATCCATGGAGATTGTATTGATCAAATTAACATTCTCCTTCTTTGCTGATGTGCAAGCAGATGCTGCCATCACCTCCTTGTTGTAACTCGTGCCATTGCCACGCGTGCTGGCCGGGCCTTCTCCTCTTGAGCGCCGGAAGAACGCATTGCAGCATACGTTCTGGCCCAGCCGGTCAAGAACTACATCGGATCTGAGGAGGCACCGAGGAAGGATGACACATTTTGGGAAGATGAATCTGGGATCCAGGCGTCGTCCCCTTTTGAACTCTGAGCTGCCAAATTTGACTCCTTTTGCCCCCTCCTTACATCCCACGAAGCTACAAGGGCTGCTCGGCGACTCATCTCCACAGAGATAGAGACTCACGGCCGTAAGTGTCACCAGAGGAGGTAGTTCTTCGTACGAGCGAAGTCGGTATTGCCAGGCATTCGGAAGTTCACGGCGTTGAGGAACAGTAAGCAGTTCTTTGAGGGCCGCATCTCCTGGTATACACATGCCGGGCTTGAGAAACTTCATGAGGTACTTCCAAGTTTTCGGGCCGCCCGAGCGCTGACTTCCAGGTTCGCTGTTCGGTTTGGGAAGGAGGTCTGTAGGGCGCTGCATATCGACTCCCTGATTGCCTCTGGAAGATACATCCACAGGGCGCCGTGCATCAATTTCCTCCTTCGACTTGGGGAAGACGCTCTTGGGGCGCTGTGCATCGGCTTCCTGCCGTGATTTGGAAGAGACGTTCTTGGGGCACGGTGTGTCAACGTTGCGGTCCAACCCAGACGAGACTTTCTTCGGCCGCTGCACATAGGCTTCCTGGTTTGACTTGGAAGAGACCTTGGAACGCTGGGTTTCATCTTCGCGCTTCCAACTTGCAAAAATATTCTTCGCGTGCTGTGCGCCCCCGGCCGGCTGGGGATCGTCGACCTCGAACTCGAAGTTGTCGAAGGTCTCGAAGAAGTCAGTTTCAAGGTCAGGAATAACATCGCGGACGAGGTCGTCTAACGTGCTCCTGGCAGCGCCGCCGTTGTTGTCCCCTGCTCTTGCCTGCTTCCGCTGGGTCGAGCCTTGAGTGGTGGTGTTCCTGAAAAGGGTTTGGTTGAGGACCAGCTGCACGTCCTCGTCGTCGCTAACGATGTCGATGATATTGTGAGACGATGGTTTGGTGGCTTGTGCGGGTGTGGTGGGCGTCGAGGCAGAAGAATTGACGGCGCGAGCAGTAGTGGGAGTGGGAGCGGAGAGAGGTCGGGCCGGCGCGGAATTGGCAGTGACGGGACGGTTGGCCGCAGGCGCGGCCGGGGCCTGTCGATCATCTCCTGGTGCGCCAAATCCTCTCGCGACAACAATCGGTCGATATCTTCCGTCCTTGTCTGGCTTGGTTCTCATGCCTTGAGGGTGAAAGAGGCCCCTCTCTGCATCGTCGTAGAGTTTCAGTCCGCGATGAGCTTTCTGTAAGGGAGACTGGTCAGTGGGAAGATGATCATAGCAACGAGAGGAGGCAATGATGATGACGACGATGATATATGCCGAAGCAGCCAGCGCATAGCGCGAGCTAAAGGAGAGAAGGCGAGCTACTGACCGAGAAGTGATGTCCCAGATTACTACACTGGGCGAAAGACTTCCTACAGTTGACGAGAGGACAGAGCCACGGAGCGGGGTGCTTGAGAAAGAGCTTGTAATTCGTCGGGAAAAAGGCGCCAACTCCAGATAAGGTCCTATAGACACCATCTCCTGTGTTCTTGGTGTGAGCAACCGCTTGGAAGAAATCTCGACCAAGGAAAGAAAAAAGCCACTTACCAATGTCACCCTTCCACTCGTCGTACCTTCTCGATGCATCGGCGAGACTGGTCAGCGCCGGAAGGTCGGACTCTTCGGCAGAGGCGGAGTTCGAGGACGGAGCAGTGACTCCTTGAGACATCCTCTTTCGAGGTCGGGTGTTGTCCGTTCCTCCCTCGTTTGGTCGCTTTTTGCTCGTATCGGGAGGAGACATCGTCGCAATCCCCGAAAATAGCAGCAGGGATGTGGTAAAGGGGGAGAAATAGCCAGAGGATGGTGACAGCGATGGCTGGGAATTGGAAAAAAAGAAAGCCATGACAAAGGCCAGCTCGCGCTTGATGTCGTAGGGAGAAGTG
Source organism: Neurospora cerealis (assembly GCA_009806085.1). Lineage (NCBI taxonomy): Eukaryota > Fungi > Ascomycota > Sordariomycetes > Sordariales > Sordariaceae > Neurospora > Neurospora cerealis. Next base: position 694,062 of record RAOY01000012.1, read on the forward strand.
TGTAGTGGGACTTGCACCTGCGCCGTGACCAAAAACCAAGTTGAAGGCCACGACTTCTGCGAAATAAAGAATCGACGCCTGAGACTTTCGTGGGCCGAGGAGGGGGAAGACTGCCCTGACGGCCGGCACGGACTGGCAAGTTGAGAGCGAGTGGGTCACCACCGCCAGATGGGATGATGCAAGCTGAGGACCAGTGAAGGATGGAACGAAGAGTTGGTACCATCTGGATGTGGAAGTGGTCATGCGAGCGGTCGTAACAATAAATCGAACACGGACAGTCCAATACCGGTCGTTGTGGATGAGACAGGCCGTTACAAAACACTCAAAAAGGGCAAGGAAAACAGAGATAGAGAAAGGAAATGTGCAACAACAAACGAGTATAAACATCCTCTATGCCAGCCCGGCATGGTGCAACAAACTAAAACTCAATGCTGAACCGCTCTCTGGTGTGCCTTGCACATCAAAAATAACCGTGACCTCTATAGACTTCCATTTGAAACCCTGCCACTGGCAGTAAAAACTTGCGTTCAACAATGCTTGTAAGCCGATTGTAGAGCATCAAGTGAACATCCTCTTGACTCGCAACTCGCGACGCCTTCATGCAAACATGCCCACATCCGTACAATGATCCACCTCTTCGGACACTCCCGCACAGAGAACGTGGCATCTGCTCAGGTGCCGTCGTAGATATCCCCGGTTCTCCACACGTCCGTCGTCTTGGTAGGCATTGCAGAGACTTCTGAACATCCTCAACATCCCCGACATCCTGAACCTCCTTGACATCCGATTCCCTTCGCATCCGTTACTCCTGCGACTCTCCACCGACCCCCAAGCCAGTGACATGAACCTTCGCCTCTCCCGCCTCTCCCTCAAACTTGGCCACTTCACACTCCCATCCCTCCTTGACCACCCACTGCGAGTCCTCGCTAACAGTAAACTTCAACTCCTCCTGCGCCTGACCTCTACCCCTAACAATCAAGCAAACATCCACCTTGCCCTTAGAAACGGAACAATTCAGCATCCTTCCGCTTCCCTGCTCGGCTCTCAAGACATGGGTATCATCATTGCCAGCCAGCGTCAAGACAGTAAAGTCGCCGCGGCCGAGACCGGAATTGTCGACGAGCTTGATGCGCTTCTGCGGTTGAGCGGCGATGTAAATGGTCGAGTGCGCGACCATGATATCGGAAGCAGGTTGGGAGGAGCGGTGGCCGCGGGGCGGGGAAGAGCGAAGTGGCAGAAAGCCGGTGAATTGCTCCCAGGGAGCGGGGTTGTTAGGAGACGAGGGGTCAGCGAGACGGTACGAGGGGAGTTCGTCCTCGTATTCGGGGGAGGATGCCTTGCGCTTGGGCGATCTGGATGGCGTGGCAGAGAGCGAGGGGAGTCGGGACTCGCGACGGAGGGCTGAAGATTCGCTGTATGGGCGGTTGTTGCCACGGGTTTCGGGTGTGCGAGGCAACTCCTGGCGACGAGGGAAGATCCGGCCCGGAAACGGCACCTTCTTGCCGCGCCTGTAGTAGGCATTGACGCATTGATTAACACCAATCCGCTCCATGACGGCATCAGACGCTATCAGGATGTGGTCTGGGAGCATGATGCATCGAGGAAAGGCGTACTCTCCATGGAATGCGTCGCTGCCCATGGCAAAGTCATGGAGCGCGGACATGAGACCTTCGTTTTTGAGAGTGTCGCAACCTAGGCCTTCGCAAACCTTCCAGTCCCGGTCTTCGCCGGTGAGGAAGAGAACTATCGCGGTGATAGTCTTAAGGCTGCAGTACTTCTCTACCCAGCTCCTTTTGGAAAGGCGCGCTTTCCAAGAGACGGGGAGCTCCCGAAGGAGAGGTAGCTTCATCAGCTCCTTGATACATGCGTCGTCGGGGATGGCGATGGGTTCTGGTATCAGACCGTTGAGGTAAGCCCAGATGTCGGAGCCACGATCTTGGACGCCGTCGTCGTCGTTGTCGATATGGCTGTCCGAGCATTGTTGCTGCTCTCTCTGCTGAACGTTGTTTTCGTTCTCGATGTGCTCGCTTTCGTCAGAGTCGCTGTCGTTGTCCTGTGTGCCATCGGGGCTGTCCAGGTCGTCGTCATCCGAGTCGCTTTCTTGCTCTGACCTATGGCTATCCTCATGGGTTAGCTGATCTTGTCGCAATCGGCAAAGAGGATTTGGAAAAACCCACTCATCGCTCTCATGGTCGAGAATGACGTAAGATCTCTTCTTTGGGCGGGCGTCCTCGTCGTCAGAATACTCCTGCTTGATGTACAATCCAGGAGTGGCATTGCGGACGGCGGCGGTGGCGGCGGCGGAATTGTCAGCGGCCGGACGCTTAGGCGGCGACGGAGGAGGGAGGGGGATGGGCGACGGCGGATTGTCACTTCGGTGGCCGACGTAGGGTGGGCGCTTTCCGGCATTGCCAATCTTGCGAAAGTTACCATCTCGCAAGTCGTGAAGAATGTCGCCTTGGTGGTCGGTCTGGGTGAGAGGGGAGGTTAGCGAAGAGGAGGGGAAGGAAAAGGCAAGGATTGGCTGAGAGATGTGGCCGAGGACGGAGGGAAAGACTGGAGATACTTACAGTAAAATGCTCGCCCAAATCTCTGAGGAGCCTGAAGGCTCGATTGCATCCAATAATAGGGCAGTGCCATTTCGTGTTGGGGCGTCCTGGTCGAGGAGCATAATTTTCTGGGAACATGGCGCCATGGCCATGTTGGGCGTGCTTGTTCGAACCCTTGGCTAGATGGGCGACGAGATTGGTGTCAGTACGGCCCAAGCTTGACGCTGCGCCAATAGAGAGAATGAGCAAGGCGTACCTTTCCAGACGGAATATCTGCGACCATCACCGCCTCTGATGCGGTCGTACTCCATGTCATACGTCGGCGGCGGCGGCATTGCTCTGTTGTGTTTGCTCGAAGTCGGACGATCGTTGCGATTGAACAGACAGGATAAGTGGGATTAAAGCAAACGACGACGCGCCAAAAGGAGAAAACAACGAATTGAGACAAGTTATCGTGCGAAGGTTGTCCGGTGCTGAAGTCGCAACGAGACGAGAAGGAAGAGGGCGAAAGGTGGGAGAGAATTTATGGTGGGACGTTGACCCCACCGCAAATTTCAAGAATTGTGCGCATTGAAGCAATTATTGTCACTGTGTAAGGTGAGAATGCGGTGATGTTGGTGTTGAGAATCTCTTCAGATTTCGACGAGGGGCCGGTTCTCGTTGATGGGGCCGCCCAGTCCACCCTCACCCGCCGCACCCAACATTGAAGACCCAACACTAAGTGAGCAAGCCTGTGATGAACATTGTAGGGAAAGCAGCCGCCGACCGATGGATATCTTACAGAAATTCTCAAGCAGTGATTGTCCACGACGAAGAGATCGGATATTGAAGGCTCAACCTGGTGTAGGTATCCTCGAGGCCGCCAAAAGAAGAGGGAGGTTTGATGCACACATGTGAACTTGGACAAAGAGAACTTGAATTTGCAGCCAACGGAATATTGAACGAAACGGAGAACGTGGATATATGGAAAAAGAGGAAACATCAATGCCGAAAACGCCGCTGAGAGCAAGAAAAGGATAGAAAGAATCACGAAGCACGGCGTCCAAGCCTCAATCCATCTTGATCACCAAATGAAACATGCAACACCACACCGACAAAATGCAGCAAAAATCCAAGTTCTCGCATAACTAACACCACATCCCATCCTTTCTCTCCTACCGCAAAAGTGGCGTCTCCTCCGACGGTCCATTACCGCCCTCCTGGCCCCTTTCTCCATCTCGCTCACCGTCACTCCCTCTCCTCGAGCCGGTTCCTCCCACCGCGACAGCAATAACAGCCCCTCTCCGTCCGAACCTCCGTCCAATCCAATCCACCCCCACCGCACTTTCCCTCCATACCCACCCCACACACAGTCCCGCTCCCGGGCCCGCCAACACCGTGACCACCAGCATCACCAACGCAGTCTGCCACCCAGCCTCGATAAACGCCCAGTAGAGAACCGTCAGCCCGACGAAGACCATGTTAACCATGATGAACCGCGTCGTAGCAAGTGTCATTTCCTTCCGATCGTCGTGCGGGTGGGTGAAGAGTGTAACGATAAGGTAGATGTGCGAGGCCAGCGACAGGAGGATAGGCGCAGCGTAGGTCGTCACCAGCGGGAGAAGGGAGGTCTCGAGGTGAAAAGATCTAGGCCAAGTGGGGTGGTCTTTGAACACTTGGAGGAGCGCGGTGCGCACGCCCTGGTGGAGGAGGGAGACCCAGACGGGGAAGAAGAGCCAGAGGAGGATCGGGACGGCGGTTTTGTCCGGCGGGAGGAGGAGGATGAGCAGCGAGGGGAGGATGTAGCCGATTGCGATTGACACAGGGATGGCAATCGACTCGGCGAGGGTGGACAAGTGGCGCGGGGCGCCGAGGACGAGCTCGGGTTCGGCGGCTGCTTCACCCTCGGAGGTGGTGGTCCCCTGGCGGCGGGCTAGAATCACGACCTTTGCGCGGTGGAAGAAGGCGGGGATGATGACGATTTCCCAAACTAGGGCGCCGCCAACGAGGTCAAAGATGAGCCAAGTAGCGGTGGGGAAGGCGAGGATGAAGGCGGATTGGTTGCAGAGACGAGAGCCCTCGACGGTTGTGATGGTTAGCAGACCGGCGACATAGCTGAGGACGACAGACATGATGCCTTTGGAGCGGACCGGAGAGAGGAGGGCTTCTTGGAAGAAGGAGACGAGGAAGCAAGCGAGAGGGCCGAACATGGGAACGCGAGAGAGCCAGTTGATGCGGGCGTGGGAATGACATTGCGAGTAGAGCATGTACAAGTCGGTGTCGGAGTGGGTGAAGAGACTGAGGGCTGTCGCGATGGCCAAGAGGATGGGGGGGATGAGAATCAGCTCAAGGGAGAGGTGGTGAATTGGCGGGGTCGGACGGCTTGGAGAGTCCATGTTGGCGACAATGACTGATGCCGTCTTTCTATGTTGTCATTGAAGTGATAATACAAGTATTGGGTGAAAGGGAGGTAGGTCTATTTATCGTATTTTGTAGTGTCTGGCCTGCAAAATAATACGCGCTCGGGGGCAGTGGGTGTCAAGGACTGTTTGATTCCAAGCGCTAGTCGCGAGGCACAATGATATGAGGCAGTCTTGCCGTAAATGTTGTCATGAGACTTGGCGATGATGTTGGGTTGTTGTTGAAAGTGGAATGCCGCCGGCATCTGGGCCCGCTTGGCGTCGTTCCCTGAGTCGGGACTGCGGGGTTGGACGTCATCACGTGGTGGACGCTAATGGTGTGCACGAGCCACATTCCAGGTACGTAGGTACCGCGACATTCACAAACACGTGAAATGTTCACCTCGAAACCAGTGGCTTAAGCCTCCATCACCAGCATCGAGAACAGCACCTCGGTGGATAACAAGAGTGACCACCTCTTCTCCCAGAGCTACTCCATTTCTAACGACATCAATATCCCTCTCACATATGAAAAGTATGCCAAGTCAAGTTATGAAGCCGGCTGGATGTATCGCTAACTCAGCGCCATCAACAGGTTCTCTTCGCTACCTTTTCCTTGTCTGCAAATGCGTTCCGGCACCGACGAGGTAATCAGTCCTCTCGCTCAGGTTGTTGTGGGTTTGTCTCTGTGAGCCGATTTGCCGGATCATCTTGAGCACTGGCTTGCGGGCGGCTGGCCAAACCCCTGCCCGGGCGGCAAGCTCCACATCGGCCGAGTTGAGCCCGGACCACGCCGGACCTCCGGAGTCCCATTCACTTCAACACCAAGGCCTGCAGCTCAACCTGCATCACAACCTGCATCACAACCTGCATCATCCGCCACCCGACACACGCCCAACACTGGCAAAAGCAGCAACGCACACACCCTCCAACCATGCGTCCCCCAAGGTCCAGCAAGCGCTAGATAAGGGCCTTTCCCTTACATCTCTACCAGACGATTGATACCAGCGCTGCTCCAAAGAGGCGTGGCTCAGTTGGTAATGCTTCCAACTGTTGCCATCGGTTGGACAACCAACGTCTCGGCCAGGAGTTCGAACCCCAGTTTGGGCTCTGGTTGGAAAAATTCTTTAGAGTTTTTCAGGTGGACGCTCTATATTATTGTTTCCGCAAATAAGTCTGTATATGGCGATAGGAAAGGGGACGCCCAAGTACTTCACCCTTGTATTGCAGCCTTGCGGATTTCAAGACTCCGGAAACGGCTACCAAGGACTTGCCCTAAAGGGAGACCACACGTTCCTCTCAAGTCGTGGCAGGAGTCTTGAAGATCTCTGGATGGTGGACAAGGCGACTTGCTCCCAAACATGGCCTGTTCGACTTGTCCTCTCAGATGTGATCACCATATTAGGCACAGCATTCAGTTAGTACTGCCGCAGGACGAGGGGTTGGTCACCTCTCGAGACCGCGCATAGGAAAGCTGGCATCTTTTTTGCCCTTTTTTTTTTTTTTTTTTTTTTTTTTTTTTTTTTTTTTTCTTCTGTTGTTTGTTTTGTTTTTTTTTTTTTTTTGGTTTTTTTTTTTTTTTGGTGTTTTTTTTTTTTTTTCTTTTTTTTTTTTTTTTTTTTTTTTTTTTTTTTTTTTTTTTTTTTTTTTTAAATTTTCTTTTGCTCCATCATATTTTGACCATGTCCTCCCGGCATTCTCAGTTCCCATCCCAGTAAGTTCGCAACTCTTCCCGTCTACTCGAACCCTGCTCCCGATACTGACTATGAGACTGCGCACCAGAACCATCTTACGAACTTTCTCGACCAATACCGGTTACTGTCCTTAACCCTGTGCTCGTTTCCGCGTCCGTCTTCGTAGTATCTGCGCGCCCTTCTCTAAGCATCGCCACCAGCCCACCTCCAGTCCCAAGAAACGCTGATCTGCCTTCCTCTCCGCGAACCGTCGGGCGTCTCCCCATGCGCGAACTCTCCGGCCTTGCATTTGATTGCCAAAAGCACGGCAAAACGCCCTCCGTGACTTCGCGATGATTTGTTTCCGTACCACCCACCTCCAGTAGCGACTCCCAGCTCGGCAGTTGTCCTAGCATTCACGTCCTGCTCCCATCGATACCTCTAGCGACGGCGAGATATGGAGCAATTATTTGGGAGACGAATCACACAACCGGGCGAAATGTGGATTGCTAGATCACTCTCTCGCTCGACGACATAGGCGAACAACGTTCTTGTCAACAATGGCTCCGGCCGTGGTCGCACGAACTCGAAATCGGAGGAGAAGGGGCGGGATGCCCATCAGCAACTCGCCGTGCGGTACCAGACACGCAGACACACGGACACGCAGGCGGGGAGGGAGGGCGGGAGTATCAGGAGGCGAAGATGATGCTTTTCTCTACGTTTAACTACGCGAAGAACGGCAAGAATATCCGACGCGAAGATGGACACCCCCGCCTCGCAACGTTAAGGCCGACTAGAGGGGGAACCGGTGTCGGAAACACCGTCAGCGAGGGCGGTGGCCACCGGTCTTATGGTCCCTGAAAACATCACCATTCACCAACGTGCAAGGACCAAGTGGTCGTCTGCACGCCCCTCCACCCATCCTGCGCCCGCGTCTCCTCGTGCATTGTTCCTGCATTAGCCCCTCTCTGTGTCTAACTCCGACTTCGGCCCCAGAACGAGGACCAGAGCCGACTTGACTGGAAATCGTCCTGGCTTTGTCCAGTTGACCAGGAAAGGAGCGTTGAGTGCCGACTCAAGCCGACGGCGTGGCACGGGTATAGGGTACAATGTGGCACTGGCTTTCCGTATCCGAGACATTTGGTGCTACCTACCTTGGTGGGTAAGCTGGCCAGCGAGACAGAGGCAGAGACCTTACGCACCCAAAAACAGGGCGTCGGCTCCGTCCCGTTGAGACAAGAGTGTGAGCGTCTAATGCCGGGCTCTGGATTTCTAATGAGAAACTGTTAGTGGAGGGCAGATCCCGGAATGAACAGCGCCCAGCTGTGGACTTTTAAGTGATGTGGACCAAGTGGTCGATTCATCGATGGAAACAAGTGGCGGTTATCATCCTGTGCGGCGAAGGAGATCACTTCTTCGGTGTGTCTTGGGCATGAGCGAGCGTCTGGGGGCCTCAACGTTCAGTGCGTTCATGGAAGTACCTAGCGGAAACGCAGGCCATTGATATCCACCCATTTGTCCAGCAAGAATGCTCATAGTGCACCAGACTCCCCAAGGACGATGCAGGCGATTATCAGATAGTCAGACAACGGCGAGAACAACAGTCACCACTGCAGAATTTATGACAAAAAGGACGAGTGCACAACAGAACAGCAGTACTTGAAACTCAACGCTTGGTTCTATTCATCAGCCGCTTCCCATGGCGCGACAAGATCCGACTGGGACGGATCAGATAGGTACAGGTATTGGAGCTGAAGAAAATAACATCGCTGTGCCTGACGGATGCGATGATACACAAATCCGACGGCAGGAAAAAGACTCTAACTCTAAGGTGGACGAAAGGGAAATGAAATGAAATGCAACGCAGGTGCGTGTCTAACAACACCGTGACGCCATGACGCCGTGACATTAACAAGACAAGGACTGGAGGAAAACAAAGAAAACTGGGTGTCTGAATGGAACGGAAGTCGTTGACTCGTATCGTTATCCCGTCGCCCAGAAAGGCCGGCTTTTGGGCCAAAGTGCCGCTTCTTCAACATCGTCGCAAGTGATGGTGGTTCTGCGGTCGTGGACATGGTCGTCTACCACTTGATGACCTTCTGCGGGAAGAACTCGTCGATCAACTCCATGTAGTAAGGCTGTACATCTCATCGTTAGCTTCTGCTCCTCTTCCACACTCGATCAAGGGGGAAACTCACCTTAACAGCCTCCACATCAACCGGCTCATCACTCTTCGAGTAAAGATCATACGGATTAAAAGCCCTCACCGCCCTCCTCAGCTCCTCATCGCCTTCCTTCATCGCCCACCCGTACGCCTCCTCGCGATGCCACGGGTAAAAGCTATGGAACCTGATCATCGCCAGCCCCTCCCTCGGGATCGTGCTCTGGTCCTTGACAACCTGATACAAATACTCGTCATGACCCCAGCTCATCATCAGATTCTCAATCCCACACCCCGGGGTGTAAATGCCGTGCTCGGTGCTGTACACCGGATGGGTCGAATCCGGATTCGCAGCAAAGCTCTCAGGCAAAATGCACTTCTCACTGAACCTGCACCCCACAGGAAAGCTATCACCAACAACATCCCACTGTCCCGTAGCCAACTCAAAGAAAAGCATCAACTTGCCCAAATCGTGAATCAGTCCCACAAGCTGCATCCAGCGCGGCTTGCCATCCCTCCTAATTGCCTCGGCACTCTGCAGCAAGTGCTGGATCTGGCTGAGCTCGGTGTCCGGGTCGGACTCGTCGATTAAGGAGTTCAAGCACTCGATCGCCTGCCAGATGGTCACCTCGGGCCGCTTGCGGTCTGGTGAGTTGAAGTGCGCACGTGCGGCGAGGTTGTGGGACATGGTTTGCTTGGCGTGTTGTTCGGCGTAGAAGTTGAGCACGCGAGACTCGGCGGTGGTGTATTGGCGGAAGCGGGAGTGGTCCTTTGTAGAGTCGAAGTGGGAGGGGGTGTCGAAGTCGCCGAGGTCTTGGGCAGCAGAGGGGGAAGTGGCGGCGGTGGAGGTGGGGGATGAAGGGGAGGAGGAGGAGTCTTGGTCTTGGCCGAGGAGCTCGGTCACTTGTTGGGCGGCTTTGAACTTGAGGACGTTGATCTCGTCGACGGCGTCGGAGATGGCTTCGAGGTCGGCGCCCGAGTGCGTGCTGGTGATGGGGTAGGTGGCTGAGGGGGCCATCTTGATGGTTGTTGGTGGCGATGGGACTTGTTGGTGTTGAGAGGTGATGTCTTGGTTGATATCAAGAGGAAGATTGGAGATGTTTGTGACAACAGATGTTAAGCTGATCTTCTTAATAATGGAAGAGAGCAATTCGAGATCCGAAGACGGGAAAGTGGGCAGTTCTTATGCTTTTCGAATCTGTATCACGAAGTCAGTATACAAGGCCATGTGTTCGGCGTAAAGTACCATCTTCGTGCACACTTGCCTATCAAGGTTCTCAAGACCGAAGGTTGAGTAACTGTCGTTTGCTGATGATGAGGTTCTTGTTATCCAAGAACGAAAACCACTTCGAAGGAGAGCACATGCCCTCTTTATATCTCTCAAGTGATCACGAGTCGTCTGCTCCCTCTTTAGTCAACAGCTTTCTTCGTTCATACGATTACTACTCACCGCGCACTCTTTCCTATTCCGATTTTAACGGATGGAGTCGAGTCAGACTCTGACATTGGGAGGAGTGTGTTCCACTGTCAGCGCAACCCAACTAGGTAGACTAATCGGTCTAATCCCATCCCATCCACATCCCACCGCATTGCCGATACCAGTTCGGGCTCCTATCTCTGGCCGGATCGGGATGGTTGGATGTCAGTATAGCTGTTGGGCGGAGTCGCCAGGCCAGTGCAAGATGGACTGGGGGTTCCGGGAAGGAACCCGCCCGGTCTGTGGATCGAGCAGCTAACCTAGGCCGATGAAATGGAAGAAGACATGGAGAAAGGAAGTGGGCTGGAACAGCAGCATCCCGGCTCGCAGTACCCGTTCGGCGCGGCTACCCTTGGGTCTTGGAAGAAGTCCGGGGTTGATCCAGGTGGAACAGGTCGGACGGTGTATGTTATATCCCGGTAGATAACTTCACAGGGCACCTATCAAAAAGTTCCGAAGATCGAGAGGGGGCCCATACAAATCAAGTTTGGAAGCCATAGAAGCATCCGAGATCGTAAGCAGATATCCACTTTGTTGTTTATCTCTTTCTCGAAGGAGGACACAAGACCGGACATCACATCGCATCGCAGGATGAAAAGTCAAGGGCGAGACCTGTCGTCATTGTTTGCTCTCCACTGTCTCCATCTTTTCCTCGCAGGCGAATATTTCCTTTCTCATACAACGGCTTGCTGTCCGTCCGGTAGGGCGATGGGATAGAGGAGAAGGTGGAGGGGGGCTTATCCGCAACCAGACTGGCGGGACGTGATACGTCAGCGTTGTGTGCGCGCGGGTGCGCATAGTGTTTGTGTCCAAGATTCATGGCACAGATAAAGGAGGTTGGAGATGTGCTTGCTGGGTAGGGCTCTTTTGCTTCGTTGCTTCTGTTCCATTTTTGTTCATTCCGTCGATCGGGTAGAAATATGGAGTGGAGTACGGATGGAAAGTGCAAAAGAAAAAAAAGAAAAAAAAACCGTTAGCATCACAAGGGAGGTTGACAGTCATGGTTCGACAAGAGAGGAAATTCTGTCCGATGGAGTGAGGTTCTATGCGGTCAGAGTAAACAGTACCCCTGGCGGAACGTGTTCCGGGCGCTGAAGTTTGCCATGATTTGTTCGCTTCTCAGCTTTCAGAGGGTCCTTTGCACTAACAGCCTCAACATATTTCCTATCCGAGAATACGAAAGAGGAAAGAAATCCCGATTGAAGACAGGGCCCTATCCGCGCCTAAAAAGCAGCTTGTTTAGCGCCTCACCTAGCGTTACTATCAGCTATCATCTAGCGGCGGTTTGTAGCTCCTTTTGCCCCGCCATGATCAACCTCGTGATAGCTTTTTGATGTCGCCTCAGCTCTGGAGACATGAACGACATGAAGGATATCGGATTACCCAGATAGTATAGCTTCTTCCTTGTCCTGCCCTGCTTCGAAACGTCGAATGAGTTTGGGGGAACACACACCGCAAGCGCAAGGGGCACAGAGACCTCAGGAAAGCCTCGACGAAAGCTCAACGTTCACCTTTCCCCCAATTGCCCCTTCCCGTTTCTCTCACAGACTCGCACAAATGAGACGAACTCGGAAGGTCAACGGCTACCAAAGTATCGCAAACCATGCAAGCAAGCGCAATTCTTCCGAAAGCATCACTGCACCAGGTCCAAAACCAACAAGACGATCGATAACTTTCCGAAGCTGGTCCTTGTTTCCCCATTGCCTGGTTACATGACCGGGAGATGGACGAGCTGACGAGATGGACATGATGGCCATCGAACTTGTCATTCTGCATCGCATCGATGCACACCACAAGGAGCAAGAAGGGCGTTCGGGTAGGGATACAGGCAGATGAGGCTTGCTTCCTGCTTCCTGCTCAACGGGTACGACGCATCTTATATGAAGCAGAAGCAGCCATGCACGTCAAGGAAGGGGCTTTCTTGCAGGCTGCAGGCTGCAGACTGCATACAGCCTGGCAGCGCGCCCGAATATTGTCGGGCCGAGTCTGGTGTGGTAGGGATTTCACAAGGATCGAAGTCTATTACACACAACGGCTTGAACGGCTTGAAAGCGGGAAGCAACCTTCCAGTGCCTGTATCGAGGCTACCAGCCAGGCCAGCCCGAGGCCAAGCGCGCAATACCGCACTGCCACTGACTATTCCCGTGCTATCTATGGATGACTGCATTTTCCTTATGCTGGATCTTCCCAATCTGAATGATCTGAAGTTAAATCGAACAGCCGGAACGGCGTAGTAGTAAATTCCCAGCACGAGGCCACATCCAGTCCATGTTCTCCATGTCATGCCCAGTTATGCGACCGAGTCATATCAGTCATGATAACCTGGGGCAGGACAGGGCTTACTTCCTCCATAGTTGTTGAACTGACACGGGTATACAGGACCAGTTGAGAGCGTACGGAAAGGCGGAAGTGGCTACTACCGAGTCGTTATCGTGGGACTTGAGCAGCATGTCAAGGACGGGATGCTTGCAAGCCTTGTAACTTGCAAGGCCTGCACTGCACTGCACTCCCCTCGCAGACACCTGTCTCCAGTCCCCCTCTCCCACGCTGCGTCCTAATAACCTGGCCCCGTGGTTTGCCCCTTGCTTCCATGTCCGTCGGCAGTCTGTCTGCCTATGTGCCCCTGGGAGGTAGATCACAACCAAAGGGCGCACATGAACCCCGATCTCGCATGATACCCCTGGATGGATATTCAGGGCTGGCGAACCTGCTTGCGATTGGAAAACCCTTCCATCAGCCCTGAACCCTTCTTTGCTTCCTTGCTCCTTATCTTGTTTCGTGATCGAAAGAAGGGCTGAGGGTTTGGGATGTATCGAAAACATTGAACTGGGAAAGTGTCACACAGAAGCCTTCTTCTTCTCCATAAACCGCTGCTAACCTTGCATTGTGATGCTATTGTGCAACAGTGGCAGAAGATGGCTGACATGCAACATTGACCGGTTAATCGACCAGTTCGTCGATATGGCATTTTCTCCTAGATGGGGGTAGGAAAAAGGCAATGTTCTTTTGGCGCACAAAGGCGCTGATGAATACTTCGCGGTTCGAACCCGACCAAAATGTCTGCCATGTCTGCTGGGCTATACCTTGCTTGACCCTGACCGTGACCCTGCCGTTAAACCCTGACCCTGACCCATGCCCGTGCTTGTGGTTCATCTGATTCATCGTCTGATCCTCGTGGTGGTGGGATGCCGTCATAGGCATTTGTAGATCGAATAATAACATGCCTGAATCTAGCCGATGTAGATTTGACTGCTCGCAATCTCAGCAGACACGTGGGCTGATATAACAGCCCTATCCAGCTGCTCAAAATCCATTCCATGTTTCTTTTTCCAACGGTATTGTGTTTGAGCACAACGGCACGCAGGCCTATTAGGCCTGCTGATAACCAATGCTGTTGTTTATGTTCAAGTTGGTCGCATACTGCGTCGTATCCGGCCACGGGGGCACCTGCGTCGGAGTCCACGTGGAAGCAGACCAGCCCCAAGCCTTCATCATGTCTTCCTGCACCGACTTGGTAGGACGAGCATGATCTTTTTCTGTCTTTCGGAGTATGTCGATCATGGCCTCCTGGTCCTTCCGCTGGGTGAAACTAGCGCCGACTGTAGGATGATCGGTCAGACTTGAGCATACGGCAAATGAGAATACTACAAAACACCCAAAGACTTACAAGCGGAAATGGCCATGCAGGCTGTGAACATGCCCGGAGGAGTCCATTGATTTCCTAGACCAATGCCACAGAGCGTCCGAACGATTCTTTGTATGTCGGCCTATACGCATGGGGTTAGCCATCTTGCCACGGATCCCAAACCGCGGACCTAGGCCTACCTCGGCTCTCCTCTTAGCTAGAGTAGACTGGTGACGTGTACCAGTCGCTGAGAACTTCTGCCTGAATCGGATCAAGTACGACTTGGCTAAAAGATGATGCTGTACCCCGATCACTATAGGTAATTGTCAACAACTGTTAGCTGGGAAATCGGTGACAGAAGCACGCCGGCATACCTTGGCAACTCTGGTGATACCATATCTGTGGGAAGGGCACATCATCGGGTGCCTTAAACATGGGTGTATGGAAGGCAACGTGCTCGTTCTCCCAATCTTCATTCGATTTCCATAGCTTATTCCATTCCTCCATGTTGCACACTCCTCCCTTGTCAAAGCAAAAGTTGAGGACGCGAGTGCAATGGACTACCGCATTGTTCGCAACACTGTGGTAATCTGTTCGTTCGAGTGACTGTTCGACTAGAGTATGGTCTACGCTTAGTCCGACAGGTCGTTTGTTGATAACTGCTTTGTAGATACCCTGGCGGAGGCCGACCCAGAATGACGCGATACTAAGGGGACTCGGGTTTTCAAAGAACGAGCCGGTTGATACAAACGCATGTATTCCCAGGAGATTGGCTTCTTGATCTGTCCCATTGTCCACAACTAATGACCTGTCAGCACATGCCTTCCGCAAGGAATTGGAAGTTTCATACCATCAATTTCTTCGAGGACCCGCAGAATAATCGTAGCAGCAAACAGGTTTTCGTCCGCTCCAGATTCGTCATATGCAGCAAGGACATCCCTGAGCTCTGTTAGGCATTCGTCGTAGTACTCGCTGCTCCTGACCGAATCGAAATAGCCTGTCAAAGTCTTGTGCCGAGCTGAGAACGAGTAGATAGCCTTGAGAAGAAGCGGAAATTTTGCTGCGTTTTGGGGAACTATGGTTTCGAATGACCTCAGTGGGTCACATAAGTCGAGCTAAAAGATTGAAAAATCAACAAGGTGCTCATAGAACCAGTGTAGATGTTGCTCACCCAGGGTGCCAGACTCTGCACATAATGCCGATACAGCTCGGCTTCCACCGCATCTTCTATTGGGAATGCAGAATTTTTGGAGTAGTAAAGCTGGTGATAGGACCCGGATCGCGCGATGAAGCGGTCGGTGGGCGAACATTCGCGTGCGTGTCCTACCGAAGAGGAGACGGTTTCAGGTGGCTGAACCGATCCGCGAAGGGATAGAGCCTCCGATGCTGTCTCTGAAAGACGGGGGGATTCAGGCAAGGTCTGCTCCCGTGAAAGAAATCGTCGTGGGTTCTCCTGGCCACTTGGGGTCTCTGAGATGAAAGGTTGACTGAACTCTCGCAGTAGCGACTGGTCAGATAGGACGGGTGACTCTAGGTCGGGCTCTATCTCGTCCAGGCCACTATCTGGAGTAGCAGCCTCATAGATGACCTTCCTGGTCTCATCAACGAATTCCACTATAGGCCCAGTGTCAGCAATGTTAGCTGGTTGTTAATGCACGAAGTGAAACAAAAAAGGGATACTCACATCTTCTCTCGATCTTGACCCACTTTTGTGTCTTGCTGAACTTGGCTGCAGCGTGGTAATTGTTAGAGTCTTTGTCATGGTGAAGGAAGTTGACGAATGGCCAATAGCCATGGACCCGAAGAAGTGCCTTGACTTCTGCGGTGAATCGTCGCACCGGGATTAAAACCTGCAAAAAAGGTGAGAAGGGAAGGCTAACTGTATTGAGGAGACTGTCGAATCTTCAGACCGCTCCGGCGGCACTCACGCCCTGTGTTCTGACACCTACCGCATGTGGGCGTTACTCGGTCGCCTAAAAGGTGAGAGGAAATGACTTGATGTCAGTGGTGATGTTTCCCAATGCAGGGTGCCCAAGGGGGTGCTCGGCCCATGCTCACATTTCAGGTGCTGCTGGCGACAGTTTTCACTGCCCAAAGCAATGTGTCAGTTATAAGATTTCTGGATCTGGATAAAAGGTAATCGACTCACCAACCAAAAGTAGACAGGGGCTTGGGGGAGATTCCTGATGATGGCATCTAATCTGCGAGAAAGTTGTGACAAGATACATGGGCTAGGCGCGGAAACTGAATGTGTATATCAAAATACAACCACTCAGATGGCTGCACAGTCAGATCGGGTCTTGGTAGCAGTGGCAGCTGGAGACTTGTTGGGGTGTAGTGGTAGCTGGCAATGTGGAGCAGCAGTTGGATCCGGGAGATTGGGTTGTCTGGGTCGATCCGCGGCAGATTCGGCAGTTGTTCAAGCAAAAACCGAAGACCGGACATGGAGAGGAGCAGCTGGGCTACGACTCGGACTTGGAGAGGAGGGGAATGGGGAAGCATGAGGCTGAAGAAGCGGAGACAACAGATTCGGGAGTGATCAGTTTGTGCGGAGAAAGATTGATAGAAGACGTGACGGCCGGGCATCGACAGGAAAGCGGCCATGGGGGGTTTAGTTGAGACGGCGGTTTAGGCGAACATTACGACGGGGGTACGGGCAAATGCAGCATCCAACCCAACGAAGTCGGTAAGGTAGATGGAAGATAGAAAGATACCGTACCGTTACAGCTGGGACAAGAGATGTGGATAAGCAAGATGGATGTGACGACTGACGACGACCGCGATCCGATGAGTGTTCAGAGAGGTGGACCTTGAGAAGTAAGACGAGCCGATGGTCTGCGATGTCAATGACGGAAGACGAAAGGGTGGCCCAAGTAGATACCAGGTCAAGTTCCAGACAGGGCCGGAAGGACAGAGGGCAGCAGTGAGTGAGGGACAGCCAGCCGCAAAAGGCCACACGCCCATCCGACGCCGTGGCTGATGTCCGTCACCCGTGCTGGACATGGACATATCGGCTGGAGACCGTGAAGAGAGTAAAGATGAGAGATGAGACGGCAAACATTCGGAACGCTTGTTCAATCTCCGAGAACCCTGGGGAAGGGATCCATCGGAGCGGAGGAGATTAGGAGGTCAAGTGAAGTGCAGATCCGGGGAAAGAAGTTTAAAGAGACAACGACTCGTCTCCGCGGGTCTCCACATTGTCTTATGCTTGAAAATGAGGAGTCGTGCTCGAGTCGTGGTCGCCAGCGTGGGATCGCGCAGAGGTTCGAGAACTTGAAAGGCTGGGGATCCTGACATGAGGGGATGGGATGAAAAAGAAGGAAGGAAAAATGGAATTTGCTTGGAGAATCGTGAGGGGCACTGCACCACTTTCCACTTGGCGCTGCACAGGACTCTGAGTTTGAAGTACCGGCCAGGCCTTCGTACCATGATGACAAGCAGCTGTTAGTAACCAGAGTATCCTAGCTTGTGCTTCACTAGGACAATGCCGCTTATCGAACACAGAAAGTACAACTGAGCTTATCGCATTGGATTTGCACAATGTGGTCGGTGCGGGGTTCTTCACTGTACAACTGGAGTTCACCAAATTTGAAAGAACGATTGAAAAAAAGAAAAGAAGGGACGACCATATTTACCCCTGAGAAGAGATGTGATAAGAAATGACTTCTGTCGTCATTCTAGAATCTTGAAATTTTTGTCTTCTGTTTCTAACCGATATGGTGCTTGATCCTAAATCTTCCATGCCTTTGAGATCTTTGATCATGTGGAAGCCCCCATCGGAAATGTTAACCGTTGCCCCTCACTCTTTCCCCAACACCATCCATCCCATACAACATCATGATCACGTCCATCCTGACAACCACGGACATGGCTCCATACTTAGAGATATCAGATTGCATGTCATGGGACCTGACAGCATTCCTTTGACTTATAGCTGTCGGTATAATGCAATACCGATTCCCCGAAAAGATGGCCTGGACGGTGAATCCTCTGACCCCAAAAAGATCATGAACCTCGGCCGCCGAGACTTTATGCACATCAAATTCCACTTTGGAACTTGTGCCAATGGAAGGCACCACTCAAGCAAAGGCCTGGATGGCCCAATGAATGGAACGGCAGCGAAACTGACAGTTCGACACTAGAACAACCGCTAGCCCCACCATCTCTCCACACTCACCACTTCTTGGGATGAACGGCCTGCTGTCATTGGCTTTGTTTCTCGACCAAGTTTCCCCTTCTGGGTTCTGTTCTGGGGTGTGGTGGTGCCGTGGTGGCCGGTGGCCGGGAACCGCTTTCCTGCCGCTGAAATCTGGAGAAAGGAAAGAACGGATCCATGGATCTCAAATCCAAAAACTACCATGGAGTCGCGTGCTCCAGCTCCGTCTATTCTTTCCCGCCTCCTACATTCTAGCGTCCTGCGACGTCCTTTCTCTCCTGGAATTCGTTCAGCGGTCAACCATCTCACTGCATCACGGCTGAGGTTGTGTGGTTCATCGTCACGCCCGTCTCTTCACTTTTCGTCGGATCCCATTCATTTGGGCATTCTTCTACCTCTACGGCTCTACCACAACAACAACCGGTGTCCACTTGATCAGTTTAGCCGCATCAAAAAGGTCACGGTAAACACTTGACCGTGGGTGTGGTACTTGTCGAAAGGAACACCCAGGCGTAGCGACAACACTCCATACCAGTTACGACCACACAAAAAAAGGGGCAACGCAACGAAAGCAGCAAACATGGCTTCACCCGACCACCGGGCCACAGCCAACGCGGCATCCGACGACATTGTATTCAGCGATTCCAAGGGCCAACACGATGCCCTCCACAACTCGGAGGAGGTCCGACGCACCGAGACCACGGACAGGATCATCCAATATGCCAAAACAGCAACCGACAAGGAGCAAAAGATGACGCTGTTGCAGGGAATTAAGTTGTACCCAAAGGCGATTGCGTGGAGCATGCTCATCTCGACGTGCATCGTCATGGAGGGATATGATGTTTGTCTGATTAACAATTTCTGTGAGTTTTTACTTTACTTTTCACATGTGACGATCTGCTTCACATGACAGAGCCAATGCTAACGAAACCAAAGACGCCTTCCCCCAGTTTGCTCGCAAGTACGGCGAGGAGATAGAACCAGGCCACTGGGAGGTTCCCGCTCGCTGGCAGGCTGGCCTTAGTAACGTGAGTAACTGATCTGAGTGCAGTGATCTGATATGTCTGTGCATGCCCCTGAGCCGCTCCCCACGATCCCACTCCCGAGTACCGCTGCATCGGGTCCGGGTCCGGTTCCCGGTCATGGGAAAGTCGTGGGGGAGTGCTTGCAGCATGAGCCGTGCGAGATGGACCCCGAGTGCCTCGGACAATGCTGACCGGTTTCATACCTAGGGCGCCAACGTGGGAGAGTTGATCGGTCTTCTCATCAATGGATATGTATCAGAACGCTTCGGTTATCGATACACCGTTATCGGTTGCTTGATGCTTATTTGCGCGTGGACTTCGCTGTTCTTCACGGCGCAGAATGTTCAGACGTTGTTGGCTGCTGAGATCCTTTGCGGTATCGTAAGTTTCAGTCACCTCTCTCAAATTCATGCAGATCATCGGTTTACTGACAAACTTCCAGCCATGGGGCGTCTTTCAAACCCTCACCATCACCTACGCCTCCGAAGTCTGCCCCGTCGCCATGCGCGGCTACCTCACCACCTACGTCAACTTTTGCTGGGGCGTGGGCCAAGAAATCGCCATCGGTGTCATCATGTCCATGCTCAAGCGCGACGACGAATGGGCCTACCGGATCCCCTACGCCCTTCAATGGATGTGGCCCGTCCCCCTAGCCTTGGGAATCTTCTTCGCACCCGAATCGCCTTGGTGGCTCGTCCGCAAGGGTCGTCTGGACGACGCCAAGAAGTCTCTCCTCCGTCTGACCAGCTTGAACCGCGAAACCGATTTCGATGCGGACGAGACCGTCGCCATGATGGTTCATACCACCGCCCTGGAGGAGAAGACGACGCAGGGAGCGACCTACTGGGATTGCTTCAAGGGCCATGATCTCAGGAGAACGGAGATTGTGTGCATGGTGTGGGCGATTCAGAATCTGAGTGGAAACTCGTTCTCGAATTACTCGACGTATTTCCTCAAGCAGGCCGGCCTGGACGATGATGACGCCTATGGGTTTGCTCTCGGACAGTACGCTATCAACATGGCGGGCGTGTTTGGCGCGTGGTTCTTGATGAGCCGCGGTATTGGACGGAGGGATCTTTACCTGTATGGGTTGTGCGGTCTTTTCTGCATGCTCTTTGTGTTGGGTTTCCTCGGTCTCGTTCCCGAGGCGCACAACAGGGAGGCTTCGATTGCGACTGGCAGTATTATGTTGGGCTGGGCTTTGGTGTACCAGTTGACGGTCGGAACGGTCTGTTACTCGCTTGTCAGTGAAATCTCGACTAGGAGACTGCAGATCAAGACTATTGCTCTTGGTCGTGTGCTTTAGTAAGTTCCTCATACCCGGGAGCCTTTCTGAGCTCATCCATACTAACAATCCACAGCATCATTGTCGGCATCATCACTGCCGTCCTCACACCCTACATGCTCAACCCCGGTGCCTGGGACTGGTCCAACTTTACCGGTTTCTTCTGGGTAAGTCATCACCACCGTCCTCTCCATCATCACTAGCATACTAACCCTTTCTTACAGGCCGGCATCTGCTTCCTCTGCATCATCTACGTCTACTTCCGCGTCCCCGAACCTACCGGCCGCACCTTCGCCGAACTCGACGTGCTCTTCTCAAAGGGCATCAGTGCGCGCAAGTTCGCTGAGACCAAGGTGGACGTATTCGCTGATGAGGCTGCTTCCCTTGATAGCGCTGTGCTGAACAAGTATGAGAAGGGGTTGGATATGTCAAAGACGGATAGCAAGGCCAGTGGTGGCGCGGTATAAAGGGGGGCCAACATGGGGGACCGTATAAGCGATGCGGATACGGTCTCGGAGTCGGGTAGGGGCGTCGCTCCTTCGGGCCGGGGTCAACCAGACCGATTTCTCGCTCACTCGATGAGGCGGGAGAGTCAATGAGTCAGCGATGTGGAAAGCAGCAGCATTTACAGGTTACGGGATCTAATGAGGAGGTTAACGCGATTACTGCACATCCTACGACCGATGTTGTTACGTCCGAGGTCCAAGAAGCCAATCGGCATTGGACAAGCGGCTACAGCAACGACCAAGTTTTTGGATACTCTCGTCCAACTTGGGGGACATACTAATCAGGGAATGAGGTTATGGGAATGTGGGCGACGATATTTTGGATTATATATATGCAAGGATGGGATTGTGATATGGGGGAAGGTGACTAACTATGAGGTCTACTTCATGCCATTATGAGCACCACGACCCTCATGGACTTGGGGAAAGGGAAAACAGGATGGCAGATGCCATGTATACTATCACGTACGCTCTGAAAGAGTAATCTATAAGTTTAATGTTGCGATGAAGCATTCCAAGTCTGCCCAACACTGTGTGCCGTTTGAACCCTCCCCGGAAATGTGATGGAAAAGGGAAACAAAGGACGAAAATAAGTGGAGGCGGGGGAAGGGTAGAGGTTGAAGGCACGATGATGTAATGACCACAGGTCCCTTCCGCATTTCTGCGCGGGTCCGGCGTCTTAACACCTTCTTTGACGCGATACTTCTGTCATTGCAACAGCTTGCAGGAGAATGCACGTCATCTGGCATGCGCCCGAAGTACCTAACACTGCCAAGCGGTTAAAAAGGAAAACCCGGACCCGGACCCTGATTCTGTTCAAACGTCAAAACTTCCCCGGATTTGTCTGTTTGTTCGACGAGAGTCACAGGCCATTTGTGGAATTCGACCCATCGTATTTGGAAACGAAAAGACTCACGATCGGGACACAACGGAGTACAATCCATCATCTATCTGATATATCACGAAAATCCAGGCCGAAAATCCAGGCGCAACCCCTCACTTGTTGCACAAATACCCGGCCTCTTCTCAGTGCTCGTCTTAGGCCGGCCGATAAGATCAACCGAGGGCAGCATTTACAGTGGACGACGGGTCTCAGACCTGCCCTCTGTTAGCACCGATCCCCAACCGGAGTCTTGAAGGCCTCACAACACGACAAGGACTGCTGACTCATAAAGAGCGTTGAGACGATCGACCATACGGCATAACAACGGATCTGCCTGGGTTGCTGGGATCCGCCGGTCTCCTTCCTGCCCAACAACCCGACTGTTCATCCGACCTGTTAGTTTCTGTCGATATCTTGTTCAGAACGTGATCGCGGGTGCTGCTTTCTCTCGGCTTCCACATCCCACCAAACACACTAAGACAGAGTGATCGCTGCCCCACCCCAGGCCCCCTTCACCACCAAACAAAAGCCTCCAATCCATTCCAGGCTAATCCAGTGACCCCACTGTCTTCGATCATCTGGGGCAGAAAGTCACCCTGGTCACTCCACCCTCTCTCGTCGTTGTTGCTCTCGACACTTCTTTCCACCGATCGACGACTTCACTTGCTTTCTCAATCCAACAATCTCACCTCGGCAACAAAACGAAACGACAGCCTGACTTTCTTTGCGCGCGCGCCTTATCTTCACCTTCTTCGGCCAACATTCTCGTCGATACACTTCTTGATCGCAGTTCATTGACTGTTCATCAACACACACAGAGCTTGTTTCCAAACATGTCAACCGCCATGGAAACGTCACCTGCACACACTCCGCCGCCTCCTACGGTCCCGCGGCCAAAGGGTATGTTGAGCCAGCCCCCAACCCAGCAACGCAGTCGCCCAGTTCCTAGCTTCCTTCCAGACCTAGAGGGTCATCAACATTCGATTGCTAACAAATGTTTGATCTCCAGGCATCCTCAAGAACTCCTACCGTGGCTCGCCGCCCCCGGGCCCAACTTCTCCCCTCGACACCCACCACCATGACGCGAGTCACCCCCCGCCACTCATCCACATGCCCTCCTCCGCCAAGGAGGCCAAGGAGATCACTATCATGAACACTCAGATCAACGCCGGTCCCCGCCGCTCATCATCCGTCGCCGGATCGCGCCCCGGCCTCAGTGGTTCCCGCCGCTCGACAACGCCCAGCCACCACGGCGACGAAGACTCCGCGGAACAAGGCCAGCGCCTCAAATGGGACGAGGCGAACCTCTACCTCACCGAGCAAGAGCGCTCCAGCACCATGAAGATCGACGAGCCCAAGACGCCCTACGCTAAGCACTACGACCCCGCCGAGGACCCATCGGACGACGACGAGGAAGTCCCAGAAGCCATCGACCATAACAAGATCGACATGGATCGCGTGGATGGCCTGTCGCCTCTCCCTAAGCAGAACAAGCGCAGGCACGGCAACATTGACGACGAGATCCCCGGCCTCTCGCTCGGCGAGCCTGAGGAGGCAGTGCCCGAGGGTGGCTTCCCCTTTGGAAAGGGCGCTACTGCTCATTCAGAGGATGGCGGCTCCCCCAAGCGTCCTAGAGCTGTGCACGTTGATAGCAACGGCAGCGGACATGATCCCGATGATGAACTTGCTGGTCTCAGCGCCGAAGAGAGGGAGAAGCATCGCAAGTTTGAGGAGATGCGCAAGAAGCACTACGAGATGAAGAGCGTCGCTTCGCTACTTGGTCACCCCGAGAATCTGGAAGATGAGGACGATGATGAGGATGAGGAAACCCCCGAGGTGCCGGCTCTTCCGACAAGGTCCAATGGATCGTCGTAGGAGGGAGACCCAGAGGGCGGGAATCGCAGTTACATCTCGTGTGTCGGGAACTTGAAGCTTTAGGTGTCACGCCTGATGATGATCCGACGGTCACGGTGATGCGAGTCCTAGCAGCAAGAAAGATGGACATGGAGGCTAGGAGGTTGCGATGGCGTGCATTGCTAAAACTGCGATACTCTCAGTCGACTTCAATATAGTTACAGGTGAAGGTGCGCCCGGGAAAGAGAATGACGCGACGGAGGTTTACTTTTGTATTTGGGACGGTATATGGTTGATGACTGGACGGTCCCTATTTCATCTTCTACGGCTCGCTCTTATTGAAGGGAAGGGTTGGTGATGGTATACCCTATATCAATCGGCGCGGCCGATCTGATTGGCGTCTGCATTTCGAATCATGATAGCGAAGCGTCAATGTGTTTCTTTTTCTTCTCTTCTTACGAACTCTATGGATTATGAAGGTTTCATGTGTTACAGAATCCCCCTTTTATTGACATCAAAACACTCAAGAATAAGATTGCACACGCAGCCTCTTACCATTCTTCTTTCTATCCTTTTCTCTTCGCTTCTCTCAACAAATTTTGCTAGGGACGAGATCACGGGCGGACACTCGTTTATGGCACTCGAGTTTCGTTACATAGAGGTAATCCCAAGAAATCATCCACAAGTTCGTCTAGATTGTCACCATGATATTGTAACGCCAAACCCCAAGCAATGCTTCCCAGTTCCCACAACCTGTGATCCTCCTCTTGTCCACGGCTCCACTTCCCCTATCTTCCCAGAGGAGGGGGGCAGCTCAGAGCATCCCCTTCCGAGCCAATTCAATCTTCCTCGCCGCCTCTCCAGCCTTGAACCCTCCCCTCGAGACACAGATCCTCTGACCCTCCGCTAGCTCAGCCTTGTCTTCGTGCGACGGCCACGGGCAAGGGCAGTGGTGTGGGTAGTGGACGCATGCTGTTCGTTTCAATCCCATCCGTTAGCCCTTATCCATTTCCATACCCCTTCCATCATCCCCGCCCCAACCCAACCAACAACAAAGGAAGAGTAATGGCAGGAAAAAGACA
Organism: Neurospora cerealis; assembly: GCA_009806085.1. Classification (NCBI taxonomy): domain Eukaryota; kingdom Fungi; phylum Ascomycota; class Sordariomycetes; order Sordariales; family Sordariaceae; genus Neurospora; species Neurospora cerealis. Next base: position 718,716 of record RAOY01000012.1, read on the forward strand.
TACCCAAAGTATCAGGACACAGATACTTGTCGCAATGCGCCCGCTGGTAATTCGCCTGGTAAATCGACGGGTCGCTGGGCACGTTCGGGTGCTGTTGTTGGCCGTGGCCGCGGTGCTGCTGTTCTTGTTGGTGACTATGGCCGCCGCCGCCGAACATTTGGTCGAAGAAGGAGCCGAATTGAGCGGCTATGGGGGAGGCGAGGGTGAGGAGGGAGAGGAGGAGGTAAAGGGTGCGCATTTTGACGTTCGTATTCGTAGAAGGTAAAATCGGTTTGGACTGGAGAGGAATGGGCAAATGACTGGTGGTGTGGTGGTGTTGCGACGGGATGGGAACTTGGACGATTGTCGGCAAGCTGTCAATTACACGGCTGGCGATGGCGATGGCGATGGCGATGGAAACAGTGCTGTGGTCGCTGGAAGCTAGGGGCGTCCCACTGCAGGGGCCTTGCTGGCCAATTTGTCCAAATCGTCAGCGACGGGATGCGGACTCTCCTATCGGCGTTATCTTATCTTATCGTAGCTTCTCAGTGAGGGACAGAATGACTAAGCATAAAGCTAAACCCCGGGCCTATGCGGCTGCCCTCAGTCTTGGCTCTCCGGCTCGCGGCTCTGGTGCGACCTCAACATTTTGAGTGGGGCATTTTTTCGGTCGCTCGCTCGCCTGGACGACGGCACGGCTTGTGGACGGGACCCGCCCGATTTTTGACTTTGGTTTTCGTTCGACTCCCGCGCGTCGTGCGGACATTGGCAACCCTTCCTCCCTCCGCTCCGCCCGCAGGTCCCCTCCCCCCCTCCTCCCTCCGTCCTCCGTCCTCCGACCGCACCCACGCCACCCACACTCCGCCCCGGTCCCCCCCCCCCTCCGTGTGTGTGTAGCTGTTAGTCTTCGAACTTTTAGTCCCGGGACGACTACTGGACGACGACGACAACGACTGCCTCGGACCAACGACGACGACTTCATAAACACAACCACAAACAACAACAAACACAATGCATCTAGCACAGCTGCGGCAGCCTTTGACGAGGGCTGCTGCCAACAGCTGCCACTCCGTCTGCCGGTTACCCACCACCCACTCCTCCGTCTCCGCGACCGCAATCCTCTCCGAGCAGTTCGCCCACCTCCGCGTCGGCCCAACAAGTAGCAATGTTGCCGTCCAGGGTCGCCGTTATGCCAGTGTCAAGGCCCAGGGTGCCTACAAGCTGAAGCCCAAGAAGACGATCCCGAAGAAGCTCGGCGCAAAGAAGACGGGTGGTATGTTTGCACCATACAAGGCTTGCGCGCATTGCGCAACAACAACAACAATAAGAGTGCCCTGTCCCCGACGCTGACCTTGTCTCTTTGCTCAAAGACCAGTACGTAATCCCCGGCAACATCATCTACAAGCAGCGCGGCACACTATGGCACCCCGGCGAGAACACCATCATAGGCCGCGACCACACCATCCACGCCGCCGTCGCCGGCTACGTCAAGTACTACCGTGACCCCCAGCGCCACCCGGACCGTCAGTACATCGGCGTCGTCTTCAACCGCAACGACAAGCTCCCTTACCCCAAGGACGCCCCGCGCAAGCGCAAGCTCGGCCTCGTCGCCATGCCCCGCAAGGTCGAAGAGGTCGAGAAGCCCACCGTGTCCGCCTCCGGCCTCCCCCTCTGGGTCACCCGCCACGAGACCATCGAGATCCCCCCACCAGCAGTGACAACGCCCGCTGCCGCCGGGAAGGAAGTCAAGGCCAAGGGCGCCCGCGTAACATCCTCCGGCGCCGCCGCCGCCGTCCCTGCCTCCAGCAACACCATCTCCGCCTCCGCCTCGTCGAACAACGGCGGCTCCTCCGTCATCGCCGAACTCATCAAGGAAAAGCTCGCCGCCCGCGCCGAGTACAACGCGCGACAATCGGCCCTGCGCAAGCTGCAGCAGCAAAAGATGCTCGCACGCCGCGGCACGCGCGTCCTGCGCCTGATGAACAACTACTCGTACCGCGAGACCAACTGGGAGATTGGTCGTCTTATTGGCGACCCCGGTTCCGTGCCTGGTACCGAGAAGGTCGGCAGCAGAAAGGCCAAGTTCCGCGCGCGCAGGAGGAGAAGAAATGCTTTCTTGCTCGGCATCAAGGAGCGTAAGCTGGCCAAGGCGGACAGACGTGAGGAGTACAGGAGACGTGTGCGCGAGAAGAGGGAGCAGAGGTTGGTGCAGAGGAAAGAGTTTTTGGCGAAGCAGAGGGAGGCGAAGAAGGCTAGGGAGGCTAAGGAGGGTGGTGCTGGTGAGAAGAAGGAGGTGAAGGCTGAGAAGCCTGCTGCTGCTACTCCTAAGGCCGAGGAGAAGAAGGCTGAGAAGCCCAAGGCTCCTGAGGCCAAGAAGGAGAGCAAGCCCAAGGTTGAGGAGAAGAAGGCTGCTGCTGAGCCCAAGAAGGACTCCAAGACCGAGAAGAAGGAGTAAGGGAAGGAGAGGGTGTTAGAATACGAAAGGTGATGTACCACCATGTGTTATTATTATACTAAGATCTTTGTCTTTTCTGCCGCCTTGGTTCGCTGTGGAAGTCGTTTTCCCTCCCGCTTCCCTTTCGCGCTCATGAGAACTGTGAGGGAGATGGTCATGGCATTGTCTAAGGCAAGCGCCGTGGTACACGAAGTCTTCACCGGCGGCTGATTCTGGAACTGTGTTGTTGATATGGCACGAACCAAAGACGTTGTATGGATATGGTCACAATTAGTGGTATACGCAATGATGAGAGTGCGGCGTTGTACGGTTTGATGCGGTTGGGTGAGCTCGAATATTTTGCTGGGTCGATACTTCGGGAAAAGATGTGCTCGAAAAGGGGTCGGTAGACCGAGCTTGCCAACGATTCCACGCCATTGCAATCAAAGGGAGTGTGTCACTCTTGGAACACTCGCAATGAAGGCTTACAAATGGCAGATTACCTGGATATTGTCGAATGCGGAGCTACGTTGGTTGGTTCTCGAGGAGGTTTTGCATTTTTTTGGCTCCCAAGTGGGGGCCTGATCGAATCACAAGTCTCAGTTGCGAAAAGATATAGTTGAAGCGTTTAGATGACCCAGTGGTTGTTTCAGTCATTATTGTTTACGTTCTTTGCGGTTGCTCTGTCATGATAAGTTGCGAGACCAGCCGCTCCCCTCATCAGGAGTAACGAGTGCTTCGGGGAGGCTATGGCGACACTCGGTCCTGATATGCTCATGCGGCCACCTGCCTTCTTTCTCTCGCTTTCTTCTTGTCATTCATCTGCTTCTCTTTCATGTTTTGCTGTGGTATTTGGTATCGATATGTCCAGCAGCCCGCGGAGCTCTGGTCTTCTACCACCAGAAACGGACTGATTCTCTTCTCCTGCCATCAAACTCCGGAGGCTCTACTTCGTCTTTGAAGGTCCCTCTCAACGGCGACTGCGAGATTATGGTGTTCCCTCTCGACTTCGACGATGTCCCTCCCCAGCCCCACCTCTGACTGACGTTCTCTTACCCTTCTCTCACCTCACAGCCATCATGACGACCCTCAACTCCAAGGTGAGAACAAAGTGATCTCCCAATCCCGTTCGTCCAAGTCCCAATGGGTTTGGAAACCCTAATGCCAGCTGGCACTGACGTCTCCAGCCACAAGTTGATTCCCGGGTGGGACGCATCACAAGTCAAGAATTTCGCGTCCCGTCCCGGTGGAAAAATTCCCCCAACTCTTTTTTACTCCCGACCTGATGTTGCAACTTGATTTTTCCTCTTCCTTCTTCGGCCAACAACACAACAACCTACAACCGTCACCTGCAACTTTGCAACATTCAATTGCTACTTCATAATCGCATTGCCTCCAATTTGCCTTCTTCCATCGCCATTAGTACACCTCAACCTCGAGAATGCCCCGTCGGCGCGACTGCGAGTCCTCGTCCTCGTCTGATTCTTCCTCCTCGGGAGACGATGGCCCGCCGCAGGAGCCATGGCTGATCAATCAACAAAAGCGCGGCGGCTATACTGTCTTGAAGTCAGCCGCTCGTCGTTACGATGAGTGGTGCGGTCTAGACAGTATGTCACTCCCACTTCCTTCGTGCCATCACGTCGTCACTAACACAGATCACAGAGCACGGCGAAAAGGTCACCTACCCAGGCAACGGCGCCTACTACCCGGAGGGCTACCAGCCCAATTGGAATCAGGCCAAGCCGTTCAGATGCCCCATCCAGGATTGTCACAAAGCATGCGAGTTTCCCCATCAAGTGGGTAATCACTTTCGAGTATGTGCCGCGATTCTCATACCTACCAACCTAACACCTGTCATTTGGGGTTCACCAACCCACCTCAGAGCTATGATCTAACATGTTATCATAGATGAAACACAGGAAGGCCCTCCTGTTCGACACCAGGAATGGGAAATTCACCGTAATTGGGAAGAAGAGAGTTCCAACCGACAAGGAGAGCCGCAACGGACGGCGCAAGTGGGCGCCGGTTGTCGTGAGGCGTGCCCCTAACCCAGGATGGCAAGCGGTGGCTCAAGCCCAGCAAGTCCAGGCTCAACAAGCTGCGCCCGTTCCTGTGGTCCAGCCTGCCGCCGCCGCCGCCGCCGCTGCCGCTCCTGCTGCCGCTCCCTTGCCTGCCGCTCAACCTGCGGCCCAGCCGAATGCTGCCGCGCCCGTGCCTGCCGCCAATGTTTCCCGGCGCCGTCGCCGCCCACCCCTCGCAGCCCGCCGAGCCGCCCGTCAAGCTTCCGCGCCCGCCGCCGTCCAGTTCCCCCAACTTCCTCTCCCAGGCGCTCCAGTTCGAGACGCTGCTTCGTCGCCACTCCGCCGCCCGCAACCTCTTCATCCTCTCCCGCCTCTTCCTGAGGCCCCTCTCGCTCAAGCCCCAGAACGCCAACCGCCCGTGGCTCCCAACCGTCAAGTCCTAGCCCAACGTTCCCTCGCCCTCCAGACCTCTCCAATCTGGACCTACCTAACCACCCTCCTCCCACGCCGCACTCCCACTTCCCCTCCTCCGCAATTCCCAGTCCCCAAGGACTCCGCCCTCCAAACCTTCCTCACCCTCCCACGCCGCCGCGCCCTGCCCATCGTCTGGCGCCGCCGCATCAAACAGCACCCTGCCGAACGCCAGCTCACTTCGAAAGAACTCACCACCATGTGTTGGTACCTCGGTGCGCCTAAACAAAAGACGCCAACACCCTGTGGCACAGAAGGCTGTCCAGTCCACGTCCTCGTCAACACCTTTCGCGAGCTGGGAAGGGACGCGAATGGAAGAAGGAGGTGGAGCGAGAAGAGCAGGTTTGAGGAGATTTTGTGTGAGTTTAATGATCCTGACCCTGGCCCTGAGGGGGGTAATACGAGGAGACCGAGGGGGGTGAGGAGGGAGATGGGGTTTCCTAGGTGTGTGGCGTTTGGGGAGGGGGGACTTGAGAGGATGGAGGAGAGGGCTAGGGAGGGAGAGGATTGGGAGGCGGTTAGGGAGAGGTTGGGTGGTTACAGGTGCGTCAATGCTTATTGGTGCAGGGGGGAGGAAGTGCCGTGGCCTCAGGAGTGAGCAGTGGATGGTTTGTGGAGGTGGTGAGGATGTTGAGTGTTGTGGGAGGGAGGAGAGAGTGTTGAGTGGTGTATGTTGTGTGGTGTTGAGGAGTGTACGATATGACGGACGAGAGGAGTGATTGCCGTTCAAGAGAAGGACAATGACGGAGAGTGGAAGCAGAGACAAGGCCGAGAAGGAGAGTTTGATGGTCAGAAAGAGAAGGACACCGACAGCCTGAAGGCGTAAAGAGCAGGGTGGTGGAAGAGGGAGTCCGGGTGTTTACATTTTCCTTGTCATTTCTCATATACCCCTGGCTTTATGTTACTGCTTTTCTCAGAGCTTAGGACCGAGGCAAACCGGTGTAGTTGGCGCCGAGTTGAGGTAGTCCTCACATGTTGCCTCTGATCAAGATGTTCACGAAGAACTGCTGCCCCTTGTTGCATTCCAAACCCCTGATTTGTTGCACTTCTTGATTCCTTTCCCGGAAGACCGTCTTGGTGTAGTTAACACCGGATTAGCGACATTCTTGATGACAAAAGGCAACCGGCAAGCCGTTGGTTGTTGAATCTTGAACCGTTATCATGGTCACCTATTATTACAACTTCTATACAGGACTCATTATACAACCGTGGCCTGCGTGAATGATGGCTCCGGTCTCGTCATGACCGCAAGCCCATTCTACGCCTGTTTATCTTTGTCCAACAAAGCCAACACAAGAAAGGGGTAGTTCCCGTCCAGCCAAAGCAATGAAAGCAAAGGGTATCGCAACTACAAGCGCCAGTACTCCATGTTGCCCCAAGAACAATCCAGCCACTTCCTCTCTGCACATTATTCTTTAAGCAGATTACCCTCTTCTTTTCCTTCTGGTAGCCAAGTTTACTCGTCGTTCCGCCTAACCGGAGCTCCGACGATGTACAGAACGGCCTTCGTTCCGGTACTCAGGGGCAGCTTCCGGACTCTACACTCCTGCCCGACACGCACGGTCCACTGCCCGCCACGTGAGATGGCGAAGACGGGAGCATCCTGTAGCATCACCTCGACGGTGCCTTCGAAGACGATGCAAGATAGACTTTGGGAGTCGCTCGGGAGCGGAATCGTGGTGCCCATGTTCTCCAAGTTGACGATTTGGAGAGCTGCGCCGTCGGCGCCGATGGGAAGAACTTGTCCGTCGCGCTGCTGAAGCCAACCGGCTGAGTGGGCATAGCTGGTCGAGGCTTGAGAGGTTGTCAGTGATCTTGCGTTAAGGGAGACGTGATAAGATTGGGGGAAAGGGGATGTGTGGCTTACCGTTGACCGGTCCGGAGAGGTACATTGCCTCGTTTCGCTGCTCCCAGTGGCTGGTGAAATACCCATTTTCCTCCTGAGCTCGTGCTTCGTGGTGGAGTTGATGGCTTGGGGTCTCTGGGTTGAGGTTTGCTGGAAGTGCCGTTGCTGCTTTTGCCGAGGGCGTGGGAGCCGGATTAGGAGCCGGAGTGGGAACCGGGTCGGGGGCAGGAGCGGGATTGGGCGGCGACCAAACCCCCGGCATTGAAGGGTCATCGGAGTCCCGGTATACTGCATTGCAACACTTCCTTGTGCCTGAGGAACTGCTGGAATCTCCAAGCTCTGGGCAGAAGATGCACCTGGGGAATGCGGAAGCTTTGTAGATTGCTTCCTTTCCATCCTCGAAGCTCGCCATGGCGGGGCCGGCGGTTTGCCACTTTGCTGCACAATTGGACCCATTGAGGCCGCAAAGAAAAGCGCCGGGATCGTCTCCGACGAGGTAGGCAATGAGCAACTGCAAGACTTCGGTACTTGGTTTCTCGGAAGCCAATCGAGTTGCCCATGCCGCTGGCAACTCACGCTTGCGCGGAAGTGCCACGATGTTGCGCATGTACTTTGTTTTCGTCAAGCCGCCGTAGGGCTCGCCAAGGGTATCCGAGCTCACGCTCACGAGGTACTGCCATACCTCACTGGCCTTGACCTTGTTCCGGCGCTCGGTTTTCTTCTTCTTCCACTTTCCAGCGTTGGATCGATCAGAATCCGAGGGGCTTTCGCTTCTTGCCTTCCTTTTGGCGCTATTGGGCATCGGATCGGCTTGTGCAGGTACATGAGGCGACTCCTCTGTTCCGGGCTTTTTCTTGATGGTCGGTGACTTTGGCGCAGAGTGGCTGGCCTGCGATGCCGAGTTCGACAACCACGGCGGTGGCAGCGGCATCTTGTTGCGGTCAGTTTGTGGTAGAACTGTATTGCCAAGAGGTTGAGGACAGAGAAGTTGGTGAACGAAAATGTGATGGTCGAATGAACCTTGGTAGGAGAGGGGGCATGGAAAGGATTGACGAAGGGTGCGGGACCTTCACTCACCTATGAAACTGTTGGCCTGCCAACCAAACCACTTTTCAATTCTTGCTTGCCCGGGCCGTACACCAGCAGACTCTGGATACGGCGCCTCTCGGGCGGGATGGCAGGCCAAACTCTTGCTGTCGAGGAAGGAATGAGGGCCGCTGCCTGTCTTTGATACCGTATGCCGCTCTAGGCCTGGGTCAGCCAAGAATCACCGAAGGAAAGAACTGAACATCGTAAACCTGCGATACTCGCCCGTCTGCTCCGGTGTCTCTTCCCCGCCATTCTTCGTACCGACGTACTCGTGTCCGAACTTTCGCGGCATTCGCGTTCTGGAATCCTTCCGCCTTTCCGTCCCACTCTTTCTCCATTCACTGCACTCTTCCCATTCTTCTTCCTTCCCTTCACCACAACGCCGCCTGTTTGCCTTATCATTTCGCAACCACGAGCTTGCCGCGCTGCAGAAAAGCCGACTTCCTTTGCTCAACGCCGCCTGCAGCCAAGATCATTTGTATTTCTTGCTCCCGTTGATTGCGCGTATTGGTCAACGTCCACCTTCGAAACAGGATCCTGAACAATGGCCGGCGCGGTTTCCAAGCCGGTGGAACTTGTTTTCATCAGGGACAACACAAGAAGATATGTCATTTGGGAGGGCGAGATTGGTATGTCTTCCCCAGGAGCCCCACCCCCTGAATGAGATCACGGATTTCCTGACACCTCGCTTGAAGATGGCCAGCACATAGTTATCCACGGATTTGGTGCCCTCTTTCCGGAGAGATATCTGCCAAGTCGCTCAGCGGAGGCCAGCATATGGCACTGCCCAGTTCGAACTTGTGGACAAGCATTTGCCACGCCACCGGACCTGGGCGATCATTTTCTGGTAAGAACCGCACAATGGACTCACTGCCTTCAAGACCATGCCTGGCATACTTGTGCTAGAAAGGCAGCTAACAAATGCTTTCTCCTACCCAGAAATTTCATGCCGGGGCTATCCTACACGATCACCTCGATGGTACTTTTTCTGTTCTTCCCCAGGATCCTGAGTCAGCCCATGACGCAAAGCGCCAGCCGTACGTTGCGTCTCAAGGACGCATGCTGCAGAGCCCGAGTCTGCGTCAACCATCTCAGTCCGTACCTCTCCAACCTGGACCAGGCGCACTTGACACTCCCGCTGTGACGGTTGATAAGCACGACAAGTCAAAGCCTCAAACTGGCAAGAAAACGCCTGCGAGCAGCAACGAAGTAAACAGTGACGACGAGAGTAACGGAAGTAGCGACAACGAGACCGACGGAAGTGATACCGACGAGACCGACGGAAGTGACGACGCATTGCCAATGGAGTCGCAGGATCCTAGCCCGAGGAAGAGAAATGCAGACAATGACGAGGTCGCACCTGAGCCCAAGAAAGCAAAGACAACATCAGCTCCGGCGCAGAAAAACCCTCCAAGGAAGCAGGTGCATAACCTACCAGAGAGCAGAATCCCGTATTCCAGTGATAACCCCGCGTTCTGGGAGACTGAATGGGGTATCCTTCCATTTGGCCAAAGGAAGCCGTCCCAAACAAGACGTGAGTTTGGTTTATTCTAGCGTCATAGTTTGGTATACTAACGCACTATTGGTTTGGCAGCCGGACTTGCGTATTCTTCTTCATTTCTGACTCAGAAGCGAGTGGTCGATGACGACGACACGACCTTTCAGATTGTGAATGTGCCGCACAGGCCCCGCCAGTACTATCAAGCGGGCAAGCGACATTTTCTATTCGCAGTCAAAGAAGGTGTTGTTGAGGTTAGTGTTTCCGGTGAAGAGACTTTTACCATCTATCCTGGTGGTTGTTGGAACCTCAAGCCAGGTCAGCACTGTGTAATGGGAAGTCATTTGCCTGGCAAAAAAGTTGAGATCTTCGTTTTGGGAAGGGTTGTGGCACGTAGGGCTGGTCCGCGAGGTGATCAAAGAGAAGGAAAGCTGATGGTGTAAGCGAAAGGTGTAGTTGTACTGTACGGGAGAGGCTCAGGACCAATGGAACCATAAAGGAGAAAGGCATCAATGCCTCTGAAGTTCATCGTCTACGATACAGCAAGGGTCCTCTGCTGTCGGCTATGTGGCAATGTCGGTCGGATATAAGTTCTTTATGCCAGAGCGACTGCAAAATAAGGATACAAGCTTCATCCATGTCCGAAGTACGTGTATGTAGTTAGAGCTAGTTAGAGAACATAGGACGTAGCTTCCGTTTCTCCAAATTCCGTTCAGTGCCTGTATGAGTGCACGATATGCCCTTGTTTTGTTTGCAGCTTACGCCAGGACGTTCCCGTCGTGCTTAACGAGAGTTTCTATTCCGTTTATGAGAGTGACCGGCAGAAGTTAATATTAAATTCATTGCCTGCGAGAGTCAGAAGGATCTTCATTGAGGTTGTTACGATTCATAATCAAAAAGCTACCTCTGTCAAGCCAGATGGAAGGTTTATTTGGTCGGTTGAATCGCGTATATGCCCGCATTGGTCGAAAGAAAACCGAAGATGAAGAGAGAATTATGCGTACTATGCGTACCGGTTTGTAAGCTGGGATTGCCTATCTCTATGCAATTTCTTACTCTCAACAGGCCGTAGGAAGATGGGGTGTATGTGCATTCACAATCAGGGGCAGCCAAGAGTAGGTATGTGAAGGAGAATTACTTATACATGGTCCTTCCAGCTTCCATACAGACATAATATGTCTAAATAAATAAGAAGGGATGTCATGTTGAAGGTCAAACGAGAGTCCTTTTCCTGGATATGTTCCATCTCAAATCCGGCATATGTGAAGCTATGAAGTCCTGGGATCATAACAGCGATCCTTTGCGTGGGATACATGTACGATACCTTCTTGAGGTCCAGGCTTTGCACCATACAAAGGCAAGTCCGGTGAGGTCCAGTAACCGTGCAGTTGTCATTCTTCCCTCCTTGACTGTGCAAAGGAGAGCATGATTGGGAGAGCAAGGAACGTCTCTCTCGCTACCTCCCGCCACCTTCAAAATTTGAAAAGCAGTGCCGTCGTTATCAACCTTGCACTTCTCTTCGTGGAGCGTTTTCAATGAAGAGAACGCACGGCCAGCTGTAACAAGTATCAGTGTCAGCAGCTCCTATAAATAAAGGGAAAGTAAGGATTAGACTCACGACCAGTTGGAGATGCAACGTTGGGAAGCTTGCCCGATTCGCTCTCCCACAAAGCAGCCCACTTGCCAAGAGGCGCTTCTCGATACTCTGGCAACTCATGCGGCGGTTTGGTACTTGAGGTGTCGAAAAAACCTTCAGGCATTGGCAGTTCCTCAGTGCAACGGTAATACGCATTGCAACAATAATAGCCTCTAAAGCGCTCTTCAATATGCGGTAGGTTCCTTTGTAGACGATGCGGCAAATGAACGCATGTGTTGAGGGCTAAATCAGTATGGAAATCGGGCTTGTTCTCGGCATCGTAATGGAACGACTCATCATAGAGCTTCCTGGCCTGTTTGCAACCCATTTCGCTGCCGCAAGGTGTATTCTTCTGTACACCACTGAGATACAAGGCGACTGCCGTGAGTGTCTTCAAAGAGGGTATGTTTCCGGAGTTCAGCCAGAACTTCCAGGTGTATGGCAGCTGGCGTTGACGAGGAAGCATGATCAGCTCGATGAGACACGGGTCGGCAGGGACGGGCAAAAATTTGACCGTGAAAGCGGTGGCAGTGATGTACTTCCATATCTCCGAGTTGTTGTACTTGCAGGTAGACATGGCTTTTGCCTGGTTGCCATGCTCTACATCTTCAAACGCGGGGTCAGCAGGGCCCAGATTACGTCCAAAAAAAGGGGGGGCGTCTATAGTTGACTCACGGATGGTGCCTTCCCCAACTTCAAAAATTTTCCTGTGTTGTCCCCCAGGGAAAGAAGTTCCACTGGTTCGGAAGCCTGTCCCGCCATTGTTCAAGGCTCTTACTGCCGCTGCAGTGGTAATGGGCACACTGGAGGGTGACAAGCGGGTCGTTACGCAGAGCAAATGGAGATGGGAAGAGATGTGAGCGGATCAAAGGTACCGGCGCTGTTGATCAAATGATGTCCCGCTAACTGGGAATGTTGCTGCCGTCGAAGATAATATCTGGAGCAGTCCGAAGGTGATGGGATGGCGATGAGAGAGAAGGATGGAGGGGAAAAGGGTGGGGGTTAGTTGTGAGAGAATTTGGGAATCTTGTTGCCGTGTACACCAGCCAAAGTACCGGTACCTAGGTAGGTAGGCAAAGAGCGCGTACGTGGTATCAAATAATCAGCCAAGGGGTCCAGGGAAGGAAGGAGCGGATTGGCATATACCGGTCAGTGGAAGACGGCCGAAGCGGGAAGTGGTCACCTTGGATTTCACGTAAAGATACATCTGGTTGGTAGTATCAGGCTGGAATTTCATCGGATATTGATGGCATGTTGTCGCAAGTACATGTACTTACAAGTAGTAAACCTACATCCACCATCAGATCACTCACGTCTACTACTCATCCTTCTTTTCTCTGCGTTTCGCTCCACTCTTCACCCACCAACGCGTTCGGATATAATGGTTGCAAACATGCCTCTGGAGTAATGAACTTGGTGTGCTCGGAATATTCACAATGGATAGAAGTGCTGGAACGAATAGGAGGCATGCGAGCCTTGATGCCACGGAGTTGGTTGTAGGATATTTGAGAAGAGATTCAAGTTTAAGGATGGAAAAAATGGATTGGGTGTCTCCTTGTAGAAGGAAGCAAACCATTGAAAGTCGCCTGGCAAATCCAGCCTGAATTTTACCCAAGCAGAGAACTTGGGTAGGTTGGTAGCGACTGCCGAACGGAAACACATGTCAACCTCAATGCTTGCTGCAGCTTTTCTCATGCGTGCTTCTACGTCTATGCATCAGGTATTCCTTCCACTTGCTGAACTCACCTCTATTTCACAGTTCATCCGTCGTGCCTTCCATTTCCAAACACCAGGGTGGACGCATTCCCAGATCATCATCCCGACCCTTCCCACTCATTTCGTTCACCTATAATGCTTGTTAAGGTTTAAACTCGCGTCTCCGAGTGACCCTTTGATCGTTTTCCATCCATTGACGGCGATTATTCTTACGTCCTGGGGCAGACATTCCGATGACACGGGCAGCTTCCTTCTTCTCGCAATCTCTCAGTATTAAAAGGCTCGAGAGTTGCTTTCTCCCTTTGGTCATCATCTTTAATTAGCTTGGCCAACGAATGTAATGCTTTCAGCTTTTTCTATTACTCTATCGCTGTCTTGAGGTTGTTTTTCCTCCCGTACTCCACTTGGTCAACAACTGTCCCGGCTCACGAGGTATCCGAACGACCTTCTGGGCCAATCCAGTCATGCTCCCCTTACCCCCCCCCCCCCCCCCCCCCCCCCCCCCCCCCCCCCCCCACCCCCCCCCCCCCCTTCAACCTGTTTCATTCCAACTCTCAACTCTATCGCTTGTCAAACCGGCCGCTGGCCAACCAAACCCCCTATGGTACTATAAGGGGCTTATATACTACTTCCCTCGCCTAACTCCAACATCTTTAAGGAGACGTAACCTCCTGGGACTGAAACCGTGAAGCGCGGTAAGGTACGTACCTCTAGTGATGTTGTCTCTCATTCTCTCCCTCCCTTCCTGGAGCCCTCCCTAGGCGTTCAGACCAGGGGTGAGTCGCTCTTTTCTCTTTTTTTTACACTTCTCTACCGACATGTCTTCGTCAAAGGGGGATTTGGTTGGGTTTCGGTTTTCCTTTCTACAGCTATGTGTCCAACATCCACGTACATACTCACAATTGTATCTTCCCACAGTTCAAGATGATGATGCTAGCTCCTTCACCCGCTTTGTTCGCCAACGGCAGGGTCCGCTTATTGACTGACGGTCCTCAAATCATGTGCATTGAAAGCTGAACGACGTTGTATGTCACTTAATTTCAAATCATTCTGCTGACAATTAACCCACAGGACAGGCAACTGACTGCCATGCTTTATCTTGGCTACCTCTATTATCAGGAAGTCCGCAAGAACTCTACCGTCATCAGTTAACTCGGGTCACAGAACACAAAACACTGTCTATATCGATCGTATTTTGATTCTACACGCTCGAGAGGCAGCATGTTTCTTTACTCTAATACTCACTCCAGTGTCGAATACGTCAAGGTACCATTCCTTCATGACTGTTACGCAATACGGTAAGTTTCAAACTTTCGCCCCGAAGGCGTAACCAGGAATAGAACCGTAACTGACGTTACCAGGACACTCATCGGTTACACCACCATCCTCGTTTTTTTTTTTTCAAATTCTCAATTAGGTATCTACGAAACGTGAACCATAAGTTGGTCCCCTGATTGTGCTGTTTACCTCATCAGAGCGTATTATCTGTGACATGCCAATCTTTTAGTGATGCATGGAAGCGTGTATTCGCAGGCCGCTTGCCGTACCGCGATCGTAACGATATAACAACCGGGTTTCTTGGCATCAATTCAGGCAAAGAAGGGACCAGTCTGTTTACTTTGCAAGTACAAAGCGTTCGTAGGTAATCTTCTCGGTTGTTTACGGTGTTGCATTCTGACGGAGGATTGCAGGATATATGAAAGGCACTCCGTGACTATGTACCTCTAACTGCAGTGGCGTTCAGTCCTCCATCATCGGTCTCAGGAGGGCATGCCTTCAAGTCTTGGAACGCGGGCAAGGTGCGCCTCACATGTGGCTACCCCTACCAAGGCCTCTCGAGGCAAGCAAAAGCTACGAGTGACTATGATCGAGTCCAAAAACATTGAAAGTCAAACCGATGGTGCTGGTAACAGCCGGCTGCTTCGGTACGCTGTGGGAATTACTGGATGAACGCCTGTTTCCACAGAGCACTCAAGGCAAGTTGACTTGCTCGGTGTGAAGGCCTACATTACTAATTACATGAGAATGCTATAAACTGGGCTGAACCTCATATGCTGCCTATATCCCCAGAGCAACTTATCGCGATCCCAACGTGGGGCTGACTTCCTTTGGTGCTTTTTTGGTGCTGGGTCAAGGATCGTCGGTCCAGTCCTTGGGATCCCGCGCAGCGATCTCAATGCTGGAAGCATCAATGCGGCGTGTTAGACCCTCCCAGAAGTTATCTCTCATCAGTCGCAATAGTCGGTTCACCGGATTCTCGTTGAGTCTGGCCTCAACGAGAATGATTTGCAGGTGCCCTTGCTGCTCCCATTGATCGGTTCGCGTACAAAAGTCGTGGCCAAGTTGGCTTACAGGTATCGTCTTCCCTCAACTCCTCCTTCCTCATCTAATGGCAAGGCAAAAATCTTGAAAGAACCACATTAAACACGGCCAGCAACAGGCTTGCCCAACAGGAAAATAACCGCGGTCTGTCCCCACTTCGCTGCGTTTACTACGGTACAGACGTCCCCCACCTCGAGCTGAAAAAAGGCTTTATCGCCCAAGGTAAAGACCCTCAACATCGGGTTTGCGAGAGTGACCCTGACGAGGCCCTGGGTGACCGTGCAATTGATTGTACGGCCTGTGGTGTTGATGACCTGCTGGCGCTCGCCACATTCGAGATCGATGAACTCAAAAGTTTCATCGCCTCTGCTGACCGGGGCTGGCTGCTGGGGAGGAGCGGGCGCGGCCGGCGGGTGTGAAATGAGTGACTTCTCTCTCTTGGGTGTGGCTTCCTTGTCGGAAGCAGGGCGTTCACCACCGTTGTGGCTGCTCATCCTCACGCACTTGTTGGCCTTGTACGTCTCGGCGATCTCGGCAACACGGAATGACCTCTTCGCCCTTGTGCTGCTTCCCTCGGGTCCGCCCTCGCTAGGGGTGCCGGCAACGGCGGTCTCGCTCGTCATGGACTGCTGCGGGCCGACCATGGGGGGATTCTGAGGGGTGCAGATGCGAGGATCGAAGTCCAAATCCAAGGCCGAAAAGATCGCGGGCCTGGCACCGCTGGACGTCTTTGGTGAGGCTGTCAAAGCCGCGTCCTCCAAGAACTCCGAGTCCGAAGGCTCGGGAGATTGGGAGGGGGCGGGGGCTTTGCCTGACTTGGCAGTGGGGGACTTGGGCGTCAGGTAGGTAGACATCGTGCGCGTTGCTTGTTGATTTGAACGAAAAAATGTTGAGATTTTTAACAAAGACGCGGGTAGTCTGCGAGTCTGTTCTGAGCACGAAAGGAATTTGATGGTATCCAATGGCAAAGCCGCAAAGTGAGTCTTGTGTGTGGTGATGAGAGTTGAGTGTTGAGGAGTCAATTGAGGGTTTGATGAAGGTTTTGATTTTTTGCGCAAATTCTTTTGTGCGCTCATGCTGAACAAGGCTTGAGATGATAGGTAAGCAGGGACTTGAGAAGTCTGCAAATAGCTTCTGACGATGAGAGAATTAAGACGCGGTCGAGGTGCAAGGCAAAGCTGATGTCGACGATGAGAGTACCTATTGTGAAGATTGGAAGATTTTGCGCGCCGCAGACACTCTGACCTCAAGCTTGTTGGTGGGGGGATACGTGAAGAAAAAGAGGGGGGGAGCAAAGCTCGTGCCTGACTGGAGGGATAGTCTGCTGGAAGAACCTAATCTGAGTTGAATACCTCTAGGCAACGAGGGGCAGATATAATTCTGGCCGAGACCGATGACGCGCCGGAAGGAAACTACACCTCAGGCAGCGAGGTAAGGCACAATCTGGAGGAAAAGATCTTTCATTCTGCCACTCCGGCGCCGGGCGTTACCGCTTCATGACCGAGAGGCATAGAAAGGGGCTAATAGGCAGATACCAACGTGCTACAGGTTGGGTTTCTTCTCCTAGATGGCAGAAATGGCAACCAGGCATCTCCATCACAACGAGTCCTTCGAGGCCGAAGCTTTGCACTTTTTCCCCCCCTTTGGGCAGAACCCATCACACCACCCCCTTTCTCTATAAGCACCTGTTTCAACATCACGTACTACATTTTAGAAACTATACTTTCATAAAGATGCACTTAATATATCTGTTTCCGATCCAACTTAGAGGTAAGTATTCACCGCCTCCTAATAGGCCTTCCCTACTCCCCAATAGGCTTTCAATCTTACCCTAAAGGTCATACCCCATCGATAATAGGTCTTATACTTAGAGGTAACGTGGTTTGGGATAAAAATGCAATTACTATATTACCTATAGCTAAGTCGAAGGAAAGATAAGAAGTTAAAGGACGAGGAAAGTACATTGGGGTAGTGGGCAGACAGAGGTAAGAATGTAAGTACCAAGGTAAGTAAAGGCCCCCCTCGTTTGCTCAAGGCCAAATTATCCACCTCGTATTTCCCCCCCTCCATTTCAACTTCCACTCAACCCTCACATCCTCAAATCCCAACCACATCATTTCTCTCCTTCTAAAAGTCAAGATCGTAAGCTAAGCTCACGATACTCAAGATGCCTCACATCAAGCTGGAGCCCGGAACGGAGGAGTCGCCTTTTGCCTCTGCGTTCACGCGTCACAGCGCGGAGCAAAACAGTTCCAAAAGAAAGGAGAGGGACGACAGTCCATTGGAGAGGGACGACAGTCCGTCGAGATTTGGCCCTCACAAGAAGCAAAACAAACAGAAGGCTATACGCAATGACGAGGAATTTGAAGACTTACTGAGAAAGATTCAAGCAACCGAGACCTGGCAGTACCTCGCTGGTCTCACCTCACATGAACTCACCGTGCCCAACGTTTCGGAGCAACTTCTCAGTCTCCTTGAACAGACCCGCAAGCGTGACCTACCACTCGCGTGGAGAAACCGGCTTGCGGTAGAAAAGCCTTCCTTTAGCGTCAAGAAGCTGCTTATCTACTACCTCACTAGCGACAGACTCCCAAACTCCTACCTGTGCAGCCTTCCGTGTGCCAACTGTCGCGAGAAGTTCATGACCATGGGCCCAGCCAAGGACAGCAGTAAGAGCTTTTCCGGCAAGAGGAAGTGCTGCAGTGCGGTCTATCGGAACTCATTAAGCGACATGATGCCACCCATTTGGTCGCCGCCCGCTTCCGCTGCCGCTCCGGTGTTGTCTCTGATGATCTGAGCTTGAGAGCTATCAGCCTGCTATACATCGATGAATCAGCTATGTACCTCAACAGTCGTTATCAGCACCCTGTGGCTGAAGCAGTGGGTGTTAATCTGGGGCCCCCATTTTTGTCACAAGCGGGACCGTTTTGACGCCGTCCCATACGTACCCATCTCTCCCTGTGCCTCTCATCCTATCCTGCCCCTTGCCCACCAAAATCACACTCAAAACCCTCCGGCAGGCTTAAGCATGTTCAACTTCCAGAACCTTTGTCAGAAATCTCGTAGATGTTGAGTTGGTGAGCGGAGGTCGTAATCCGCGCTTTCTTCCAAGAAGCAATGCGTAGCACACAACCTCTCCAGCGAAGAAGACGACATGAAAGGAACTGCACCAACGTCTAATTCATACCTCATATATCCAATAGACCACCCGAAGTGACCCTACAATTGACGGTCCGGCCCACGGTGTCGATAACCTGGGGGCGGCGGCCGGGCTCGAGGTCAACGAAGTCGAAAGTCTCATCGGCGCGGGTGATGGCAACGGAGGCTGGCTCCTGGGGTTGAGGAGCGGCCAGCGGGTGAGAAGGGGGAACGTTCTCCTTCTTCGGCATCGAGTCTGAGGTGGGAGCAGGCTGCTCCTCACCATCTTGGGCGGCCAATTTGATACGCTTGCTGGCGTGGTTGCGTTTGACGTCCGCGGCAGAAAGAGATCGCTTCTTGGTCCTTGTGCCGGCCATGGGAGAGGAGGTGGGGGCTTTGCCTGACGTGGCAGGTGAAGACATGGGTGTCGGCCAGCCAGACATCGTGGGCGCTGTTGCGTGATGATTAGCGAGGAACTAGAAGGTTTGAGATGGTGTATGGGTGCTTGGGTAGTTTGTGCCAGTATATTTTGAGAGCGAAATTACTTACAGGGTATCGTGGGATAACGAGACGGGATATTTGTGCCTGGCGTGCAGAGAATGTCTAGAGCAAAGTGAGGTTTGTGACTGTTGATGAGAGTATCTTGAACTTTTACGCGCGGAGATCTTGAGGTGGCGTTACTCTCAGCGTGAGGTCCCGAAAACTCTCCGTATACGCCCAGTGGGTTGGGTATATCGGCTACCGTAGTATAATGAAAGTGCCGAAGCGGGAATATAAGGAGGTTAGGAAGGCTTCCTAGGGGGTAGGGAGGCTTTGTTCATTTTAATGCAAACATCTAGTAAGTAGGCTTCCTGTTAAAAAAAGCCTACCTGGCCAACCGAAGCCTTTGATTGGTTAGAATCTTAGTATAAGAGCAAATATGTAAAACCCCTTAGAAGGCCTTCTATAGTAGTCGCTATAAAAGGCCGTCCTAGGGAGTTTTAGTGGGCGATTACTACCTACTATAGCGGAAAAATATAGTTGGCGTCTAAGTAAGACGGAGGGTTCTAAGGAAGATGAATCGTTTGTTTTAGATACTTTTATTTGGGTTAGACGATTAAAGAAAGCTTCTAATTAGCTAAAAAGTCCGTTCCCTTTTCTCTCCTAAAGGAGTATATTAAAGGTTTAAACTTTAGTAATAAATTATAGCGAATTCTATCTAACGTACAGACTTCTTTGAAGGAACCCCTAATTGTAATTGTTAAACGCGGCTACTAATGTCTAAAGTCGTTTCCTTTATATAGATAGAAAGAGCGAATATCTTTATTAATTAATTGGGCTAGTAGCTTAATAGTTCTTGTGTTCGCTCTTTTTCTTTAGATTGTTTGTTCGATCCCGTTTGTAGTTTTTTTTTCCTATCGCGCGAAAAGTTTCGCAATAGCTTCAAACTTCGAAATTAAAGTCTTGTACTACCTACCTCAACCTATAGCGGCCTTTTATAGTAGTCTTCCCAACTGGTATAGAAGGTCCTTAAGTTTTTACCTTTTTAAGAGAATTCTAACTAATTAAAGGGCCTCCTCAACCGTCTAGCTCAAACGAAAGCATTTGAGCTAGTTTACTAAGCTACTTTAGGAATTATAAGGGGATAGCAGAGCTGTACGCAGGTGCTAGCTAATAAGGATCGATTAAGGTTCTACGAAGAGAAAAAGGAAGAAAAAGAGAGGCCCGCCGGATAGACCCAGCCACTCGTCCTTAAGAGGTTGCGTATGTGCACGTGACTCTATAGGTGCCTAACTGCCTAAAGTAGCCGCCTAGTTTAGACGAGCTATAGTTATTAGGATACTAGAGGTCTTTAGCGCCAGCCGTCTAGCTAACGATATACCAAATGCTAGTACTAGATGCCAGCCCTATAATAAGAATTAAAGCTTAGCTAGACGCCCCCCCTCTAGCTTAGACGCTCCCCTTATATTTCCGCTACAGTACCTTAGGTAGTATAGTCTTAAGGGACGGGACTTCAACTTTAAAGGCATTTACACTTGGGCGCGAAACTTTTCGCGTAACACAAAAAAACAACTACCAGCGGGATCGAACTAGCGATGACAAGAAAGAGAGCGACGGCGGGAACTATTATGCTACTAGCCAAATTGATTGACGGAGAGGTCTAATAAGTTCGTTAATATAGAGCGTTGATTTTGGGAAAGAACTATTATAAACTTAGGTTTTAGAAATTTAGGGTTTTTCGGAATTTGGATTCTGGGAAGGAATTACTAACCGGTCCGCTATAAGATTCGCTATAATTTAGCGATGGCTTTAAGGAGTAAAGAGATCCAACCAATCAGAGACAGCCCTCGTTAGGAAGCCTTTTTTTAATAGGAAGGCTACCTACTTTGGAAAGGGTTTAACCCCCCCAAGCCTTCTTGCTAAATAGATTTTCCCGCTATAGTATTTATCGTGGCATTATAACATTATTGTAACCATAGCCGTCGCAATAAGCGAATGCAGCTTGAAAACGGTCAAGTATCGAGCACTAGAATTCTATAGTTCTGAAAAGAATGACGACAGGTTGTACACGGGATCGTTGTCGCCGGAATAGCCATAAGCCGCAAAGCTCATGTTATCCAGGTCACCAAAGGAGTGGTGCTGGTTGGGGAAATATTTTCCAGTCTTTCCTGTTGACTTTCGGGTTTACTGGGGTCCATGTCGTACTTGATGAGTGGGTTGGGCAAAGTCACTACGGTTCTCCTTGCCCTCTTTGGTCTCGTCTTCGTTGTCAATGAGAATAACGTCCTCTACATGGTTTTTGTGCTCAATTTCATTTCTGTGGTTATTGAAAGATTCGCCCTTGGCATATGTCTCCTGACCGTCGTCGACTGCATTCATGTTGATCGAGCTAGCGCGCCTAGCTTCTTTTATGTTCGTCGGGAGCAGGCCCCTCCCCGGATGTCATCCGCTTGTGGGACGTATTGGACTCGACGGCTCTGTCAGGGAATGATCGCTTTGCGTTCTTCCTTGTAGATGAGAAAGCCTAGGATAGTGAGTTAGAGAACACGCCGATGGCTTCGAGAATGATCGGGCAGATAGCCTCTTGAACCGGGCGCGCATGGAGTCTTGTGGTATAAACCTTTTGATCATCAAGCACAAAGAACAGGTCGCCAACTTGTTGCCACTAGCGGTTCGTCTCTAATTCTTGGACGAAATCGAGAAAGATGGATACCACACGTCATTGACCTGATCGAGCCCAACGCGCCTGGCATACTGTGTAATAGCTGCAGGAATAATCGCGGAAGGCACCCTCATGGGCGTGGCAACCATGACCCACTTTTTCACCTCGCACCAGACCCACTCTTTTCCTCTACACGCACCCAGAATTTCCATCCAGGCTCGCCAGGACACTTGCAAATAACTTTCCACAAACAACTCCTGCCTCCTTCAAGTCGAGTCTCTATTTCGGTGTTATTTTGAGTCCTCACCTCTCTAATTCATTTCATTTGAATGGCTTGTCTAATCCCTCTCTTTGGCCATTTGCATTCGCCGGGTCCCGTCTGTGCAACGTACTTCTCTGGGGACGGCGCATTTTACCGGTCGCATGCTGGCACGGGATACCGGAGGATTCGGTCTCGTAGTATATGAAGGTCAACGAGGCTCGCAACGCTGAGCAGGCTGACGAGCAGACACTGAGGGTCGTGATGGCGGTGATGGCATTAGGGAAACATGAGGTTAAGGGGACGGCAATGGTTTGGACGCTTCCACAGCTGCATGTACCACCGACGGCTTCGTCGTTGGGTGCGTGTAGACAACGGTGGGTGCGCCTAGGTTTTATGTTTCCCACGCAGAACGCTTGTTCTAGATAGAAGTGGCGTGGCAATAAAGATATACCTCTATATATCAACACCGTCTATCTTCCTGCCTCCTTGTGCTAGCAGTCTTTCTTTTTTTTTTTTTTTTTTTTTTTTTTTTCCTTGTCTGCGGATCTTCTCTTCTTCTAAGGTCCCATCTTTTTTCCTCAGCCAAGACAGTACAGGTCGAGGTGTTCATGCGAGAAGCTAACCTCTACGTAGAGGTATACACAGCGTCACACACAGCATCGTGAGCCAGAAAAGAAATCAAACCAAGCACCAGAATATTTGTTCACGAGCTAGGTATTGAAGAGTCATCATTGTCCAGCTGTTTCGATCCAAACTTGGCTGCTCACCTATTCAACAATATACCCTAGCAAATAGCACCTTCGTTTCCCAGTCTCTTCAACTGAGTACCAGATGAATCACAGCCCAACGCGTCACAATACGAGTACCTGCCTTCTATCTCTCCGATGCTGCTCCCCTTCCAGAATAAGAAACCCAGAGGTTCGGATGACGAATGACGCCGTCTTCCTGAGCAGCACAGACTTCAGATTACCTGGTCACCTGGCTGGCAACTGGTCTTAAATTTGAAAGTGTTTGCCCACAATATTTCTGCCTGCCATTGTGCTTTCTGCCCCTCACTCTTATTTTCTCCCTCGAGTTTCACTTCATCCTCGTCGCGCTTCGTAAGATTCTCACCTCGCAAGATCTTCGTCTGCAAGATTTATTTTTTTTATTTTTATTTTTATTTTTATTTTTTTTTTTTTCAATGAAGTGGAAGTCACGTCATCGTTTTTCAAGCTTGCAACCTTCACTGAGATTTATCAAGACTGCGATACCTCCCACTGTCAATACAGTTCATCAGAAGATCTCCTAGCCTACCTCTCCCTCATTTTTTTTTTTAATCCTCGGCTAGTCCCTCACAAAGAACCTACCTACCTACCTGACTATCACGATGGAGTTCTGGCTGCAGCAGCAAGCAATCCTCGCGGGCGAGAGGTCTACTCCCCTTGATGCCCGAGTTTCCTATCATGACTGGACTGGAATCCTGAGTACGTCTGCCATATCTCAAACAATCCTTTCCTTCGCGTCCTGACTCAAATTTTGCTAACATTTTATCTATCTCTCACAACAGACGGGGAGGTCATCACGGTCCATCACTGGATCGCCCTCTTCCCACAGGGCTACGCTCCTCGCTCGGGACAAAGATTCCCGTGGTACTGTCCTGTCGTGGGCTGCGGCGCGGTTCATATCTCTGTTGTGGAACTCGGCGCGCATTTCAATGTGAGTACCTTAACTACTTCGATCCTCCTACCTGCCAGACCATGAGCTCCAGGCTCTCAGGGACTGGCAAGTTTATCTCATACTATCTTGACGCGGATCTGAGAAGTCATCAGACTGGCTATAACGTTCAATAGATGTAAATCAAGCAACTAACCCGTTCTTTTCCTCAGTCTGTTCACCATGGTATCATCCTTCTCGATAACCGCAATGGTACTTTTGCGGTCATCGGCACGCAACCTCCCCCCGCTCGCTCCGCGTACGTTGCTGCCCAAAGACTGGCATCGGCATCAAGCATCGGTTTGTCGGCACCTGTCTTCTCCGCCCCGCCTTCTCTCGCGGACAGGTGGGAGGACGACTCAACTGTCGTCGAAGGAGACATCTTCTCCGACAACGGCACGGTCACCTCGGTGACTGACACTGACAGCACCGCCACCGCCACGCCGGTGCCCGAAGACGCCGACGACAACCAGGGCAACGGCGCGGCGGAGGGCAACGCGGCTGACGACGAGGACGGCGATGACGATGACGATGACGAGGACAACGATGATAACGAGGACGTTGAGGTGGGCGAGCCAGACGACGACAGCGACGATGACTTTCCTGAGCCAACCATAGTCATCCCGCTCGGATTTCCCGTCGGCCAAACCCTCAACGACGATGAGTCTTCCGGCACCGACGGAGACCCCATGAATGTCGACTCCAACGTCGGAATCCCCGCCGCCCAAAGCCCCGTCTCTGGCCCGGTTATTTCTGCCTCGGCCGCCCAAGCCCCCATCGCCTCTGCCGCGGCCGTCCAAGCCGCCATCGTCCCAGTCCCCTTCCCCGGCCTGCTCCGCACCATCCACGACCACCAACCGCGCCAGGAGCTGCCCGACCCCACCCCTCTCGAACTGGAGATCTGGCCCTACATCACGCGCTGGACTCTCTACCCTCTTCCCCTCCCCTCTCCTTCCTCCCCTGCCCATCGCACCCTCCTCGCTCTCCTCTCCTTCCCCCGCATCCGCAACTTGCCGGTCTCCTGGCAGGAGCGCCTGCGGGCCCGCACCCCCTCCCTCGGCACCCTCACAGCAGTCGCCCTCTACCTTGGCGGCAGAGCCGAGTCCGGCTCGCCCTGCCAGTCACACTGCGGGCAGTATGGCGCCCTGGTGGAGAGGCTGTTTGCTGTCCAGAGGGAGAAGGCCTGGGAGGAAGGGCTGGGGTACTGGAAGTTCGAGAGGAAGTTTGCGTTTCCGAGGTGTGTGAAGGTGCCGGAGGCGTTGGAGGGGGATCGGGAGGTGGAGGAGGTGTTGGGAGGAAGGCCCTGTTGTAACCATTTCTTCCGGGAGCTGAGGGGTGGGTGGGAGACGAGTGGGCCGTTTCCGCCGAAGCCGCCGGGTAGTCTTGTTTGGAATGGGCCGATGTGGTAAATGTATAGCGTGGGAGGAACTGTGGGCGGGTGGGTTGTTGGGAGGAGAGGGGGTCTGTCTGCGTTGGGTGCTTGTCTGGGTTTATTTGCTGAGAAGGCAAGAGCGGTTGTTCTGGATGGCCTGGGTTGGATGGGAGGAAAGAGCGTGGCGTTTGGGTTGTGCTTGCCTGGATTGTCTCGCAGATAATGGAGGTCATGAAGGGCGGCACGTTTTTATTGCCAAAGCATGAAAGGAGGAAAGTCCGTTGGAACAAATGTTTTGTGTTTCTCTTGTACAGTAGATACCTAGGTATCTTATTTGAACCCTCCGCTCTTTTCGCTCTCACACTCAACACCTCTTTTTCGTTGATGCCGTGTGATATTGTTTTGTCAGTGTGTGTATTGATGAAGAAGGAAATCCAGCACATAACGCCACCGCCTAACATACATGTACCTTCCACGGGTTGTCATATAACGATTGGTTCTTGATGGCAGGAAAGAATGGTTCATTGCGGCATGGCTGAGAGAAGAGGAATAGAGTGCCATCCCAGGTCTAAAAGCTAAATACTCCGAAACTGGAAAATCGCACGCGGGGCGGGATGCACCTTCCACGCGTCTCGGTCATAAACGCCTGCCATGGTTATGGCAGCATGCATTTCACAGAGCAGATACGATGCATGCGTGTGGCTGCACTCCTCCTGCCCGCCTATTTTCTCATTCCACTCAGCGTGGTGGACTTGGAGTTCGTGTTTCCTCACTGCCAAACGTTAATCTTCGGTATCTGGCTTGCTCGGTCTTTTCGTTTTGTCCTATTGACAAGCCTGTCGTTCTTATCCGCTGCCTATTATGACGAGGAGCAGTAGGTTATTACACAAGATGTAAAGTACGGGCAATTGGGCATCACGCAAAGCTACAGCACCAGACAGAGGGACATACCTTATGCATTTGGCCATTCATGTTGGGGACTTCTTCCTTTCCAAGATAGTTCAATCTGCCTAAGCCGGTCATTCAGGGCCTCGCCATTTACACCCACAAACTGGTTTGCCAGCCAATAATGTAAGAACGTTTTTGGTTTCCTTCTCTTCTCCCATCTCACCTTTTGGTCGCTTCCTTCAGGGTTTGATCATCTTCCTTGGTTGCCTCCTCTCAAGTTCAATCCACCATTCTGGCCGCAGCCATCCTGCTCTCGATGCGGTTCGGCCCAAACAGCCAACAATGTCGTAGAGAAAGCAGCGAGAAGTCGTCAATACCTAAGAAAATGGTGCTGGCCTTTGCCGAATCAGCTCTCGCGGGCGGAGTGGGGTGTTTAATGCGTTAGTATTGGAGAAACCAGGCTCCAAACCAGCTATCTACGTGGGATCTAGGTAGCGCAAACAGTGTCACAGGAATAGGAGGCCGTATTAGCCAACATCGAGCAGCTACTGCCGGCTCCTCCAAACGAGTCAATGAAGGCTATCCCTTAGTCCATACCGAACGATTAGCAAGACTCCCAATCCCATCACAGCAAACCGCTGCAATCCGCGCCTTAATTATAGCTATAGAAGCTACTATGCATTGCATTCTCTGGTCGATGAAGAGTAATGCGGCTTGGGGCTTTACAAACGCAAATGGTGAGGACCTTTGTCCTTGGCAACCAGAAGGAGAGCTCGCGGGCTGAATGGACTCAGCAATCGTCAAGCTAAGTGGAAGTGTCCACGTCACCAGTAATGAGGACCAGTCACCCCTTTGACACTATGAACACAAACGCCCTGTCCACCCTCGCCTCACCGACCTCAAGAGCCCCTTTGTTCACCTCCGCGCCCTCAACAACAACAACCAGCCAGCTCACCATTTCGTCACCGACAACGATCCTGGGCCACCAAGGATATTGGCCTAGCCCGACAGAGTCTTTCTGCGGCCGCCGAAGCTTCGGCTTGTCCACCCCAAGCAGCCAACCGCTTCAAGCCCCTGCCCTGGCTGCCCACCAATATATTCTATTCTTGTGCAGCCTTTGCTGCAAATCCAGCAACTGCAGCAACAGACTCAGCAACAGCAAATCCAGCGCCAACAGATCCAACAGCAAGAGCACAGCGACTACCGGCACATCAGCATCAGGCAGGCCCTCCCCACTTGAGACCTTTACTACCTCGACCTCAACCCCAACATCGTGATGAAGAGTTCGATGAGCTACCCGCAAACTTCAATTGCTATCCCGCGAAATTAGAAACGAGGTCATCTCTTAAACCAACTGCAGGCGTTCCATACCGTGGTTCTCCTTGGTTGGGTTGAATTGCTAACATCTGGCT
Organism: Neurospora cerealis; assembly: GCA_009806085.1. Lineage (NCBI taxonomy): Eukaryota > Fungi > Ascomycota > Sordariomycetes > Sordariales > Sordariaceae > Neurospora > Neurospora cerealis. The sequence continues at coordinate 745,637 of RAOY01000012.1, forward strand.
CAGCTACGACATCTGAAGCTACCGCAGGCCCAACTTGGCAACGCCAACCCTCATTCACCCGCACTGATAAGCCGAAGGGACGGAACGCCGACGTCCTGCACGAGGCCGCGGCCGTCGCCGCGATAAAAAACGATGACCTGCATGACATCGAGAGGGACGCCGTGAAGTTCGTTATCGAGAAATACGGTGTTTCGCGGAAGATGTCGGACAACCAGTATTACAAACTCACCCGCGACTTTGTCAACGCCATCGCGAAGGTTAGAGCGACCAACCCCTCGAGAGGCCTCAACGATGCCATTGCTCAGGGATACATTCGTCGTCCGCTGAGCCACATCGCCGTCAAGGTCAAAGCCGCACACTATGCGATGATCGCCACGGAGCACTCACTAAAACAGGACTTCCTGGACTCGCTGAAGGACAATCACATGAACGATCCGGACGCTTCCAGTTGTTGAAACACTCCTGGCCTTGTTGGTGGTAGTTGTGAGACAAAACGGCTGCTCTAGCCTCTGCCGCCGCCATGGTGATACTGTGACGGGCCTCTACTCCTGCGGGGGGGGCAGAAGATAGGAAAAGCTAACCGGAGCCTTTTGAAAGCTTCTTGGTCTATGTTTAGATGGGTACCAGGTTAGGGGGGGGGGGGGGGGGGGGGGGGGGGGGGGGGGGGGCGCGGTGATGGCGGGGAGAGGGGCCATCTTGTTGGTGTTGGTGTTGTGGTTGTTGATGGTCGTGGTGTGTCTCTAAGTTCCTGCTTCTGCTGCTGTTGTCAGTGTTGCAGCCCTCGACCATGGGTCGTTGGCTATTGTCCCAAATGTTGAGGATGATGCAAGCGAGAAAGCGTCATCACCGCCGCTGGCCAAGCCAACACCACCAGCACCATAGCGAACGGAGGGAAATGCTAGACAAGGATAAGTTGAAGTAGAAGAAGGATACTGTGGGGAAAGAGCTGGTGAGGCTAGAGAGGAAGCTCTTTTCCGTAATTGTTCGGCTAATCTGTAGAGTGGTTTGAAGGGTTATGCTGTTAAAGGATGAGATGAAAGGTCAATGTTGAAGACTCCCTGTACATCTGAATTACTCTGAAATATTAAGGGAAGAATTTCAGATAGACAAAAAAGCTAAGCGGAGACGATGCGCGTCGTTGATCTTGCCTCTTCAGCGCGTTGGCAGGACTGTCCAACTAATTGGAAGTTACATAAGTCCCGTCCCTATTTCTGCTTGGTTTGACCTGGATGCCTTCTCCTGTCTGGCTTGGGTCCTTTCCTCCGCGGGTGCTCACTTGCTGCAAGTCAAGCGCCGGCGATAGTAACTCTGGTGCGCAGAGTTCCACCAAGTACACAACCTTCTCGCAGCTCCCATTCTCTGTCCTTTCCTACTCTCGGCTCCCCAACCTCGTCTCTCCTCACTTCGCGTATCCTGACGACGAACACGATGGCTGACCAGCTACACGATGGCTGACCAGCTTTAAGGTACCGGTCTGGTGTGGGGAATGGCTTTACCGATGTATACCGAGCCCAGGCCTGCTGCCAGCCTGGCCGTTGGTTATGCCTAGAGGTAACCCTTATTAGGGCTGTCAAAAATTTGAAAAATATAAACCGCGCTCTTGGTCGGGAGTCATTTCGGAATACAAGTTCCCTCCCATGGAGGTCTTTTCCGTATAGAGCGGACTTATCAGGCTTGAAAATTTGGTTATTAGTACCTCATGTTAGTAGAAACAACCTCAACTTTCCACCTTTTGATAGGAGACTCTGTTGGCTCGATGGGAACGATTATGATTTAGTATTTGTCGGACCATCCCTCAACTTGGATCGCCATAAGGAGCGTATTGTGCCAAGTATTGAGTTCGGCTATAGTTTCAGAGCCAAAGAGGGGTTGAAGGGCATCTCCGGCTATGGTGAGATGGTGTGGCACAATATGTGCCGCCTTAGCCTAAGCCTCTTGGTAAAAGTTAAGGTTTACACGTATTCGTGGCTACGACATACATTCCTTTCACTAACCTTCATCGCCATCAATCTCCTCACATCCCTACCCTCCCACCCCAGCTGACCTTGAAGTTTTCCTTCATTCAAACATTCGGAGCAACGGGATCTCGGATCCACAAGGGCGCATCTGCGTTTCTCTCCTTATCATTAACGAACCTAACGATTTCATTAGCGCTCGCAAAGTTAAAGTACCTCTAGGCGCCATTTTCTCCCGAAGATTCGTCCCACCTTTGGCCTTGTCTTGTTCGGCAACGAGGGGCTTGGGAGGGGGAAGGAGGCCAGCAGCCATGGCCGCATGGCATTGGAGGTATGCTGGTCGGATCACCTCACCCTCAAATATACCTCTTCCGAAAACAAAGCGTAGAAGCAAAGGCAGGGATATTTACCGGACGGTTGGGTAAAGCCTTGTACGCTTTATATGCATCGGAAGTACCGTAGTATAGCTCGGAGCCATACTGGTTTGGTCGTTGATGGGCCACTTCAAGGGGTCGATGTATGTGTCGCACTGAAATGAACGGCAGGTGGCAACTGGAAGTTTGCATCCCGTTCTTTGCCGTTGGTGATGAAAATGTTCCTACCTTCACTGCGCGCCTGGCTCGACAGCTCATCTGCCGGTGTCTCTGGTGGAATACCTCGTACCAAGGAGAGTAAATTGGGGAAGCCAGACCCCAGTAGACATTGATGTGATCGCAGCAGAATAACTACCTCTAGGGATGCGGTAAGATATGTCGATAACGATGTCGGGGAGTTCTATGATGGCATCCCAAAAGCGGACAGCTTGCCAGGCTGCGTCGAGGCTTTTGGCGACAATGGGGAGGAGCTCGAGACCCGACATGTTGATGCTGGAAAAATGTACCTAATAACGGAAAAGCGGTTGGTCAAAAAAGGGAGGACCGAAAGGCGAGGTCGTTAGGTAGTGATGAAAGAATTAAAGATGATTAAAACGCTGCTAGCCTGAGGATGTCGGGAGCGCTGTTGAGTGTTGGTGATGTTGGAAAGGCTGTTGTTGTAAAAAGTCGAGCGCTGTTGGAGGGAGGGTATGAGAAGCGGCCAGAGGAAAAGGGGAGAGTTGTTGAGACGGTACGACACCTTCGCTCTACTTCTGAAGTCAGAAACGTTGTGATTCGGAAGGGGCATTGTGTTTTCCCCCTTTGCAACTTTTCAGTAGTACAGCACGTCTAGGATGTAATTGCCATGGCGCGCTCACCACGGAGAAGACCAAGATTCCAACACTTCCATCAGCTATGACAATATGGTAGAGAGTTTGATGAACGTCTTGCTCGATAACACGATGTCTGAGCACGTAGACTTCAAAAACTCCTTCGTCCAATGCCCGCTATGTGCGGAAGACGAGACCATGGACGTCAAGGCCAAGAAAACTGTGTATCCGGAGAAATCCAAGCTGAAAAGACACATGACCACGGTCCATACCCGCGAGGCCAAGTGGAGCATAGGTCCATATAATGGATACCTTGAAAAGAGGCACATTGGTACGAGGCAGGATCTTCTGCTTTTTGGTCTGCCGACGCTGTCTGCTCGTTCATCTCGAGTTCCTTCAACTTACCTAGTAGCCTTGTTAGCGCGAAGGTTCTCGTTCTTCGCTGGAGCTGTTACTCTCCTCTTCAGAAGAATTGACTGAAGACCATCTGGGAAAGCCAGTTTAACCCGAGTTGGGCTTCTGGTTTAAAGCAGCTCATTTTCCAGAAAGCATTATTACCTGGAAATCCATGTCGCTTCATATAATGAGAGGAGATGGGATGAAATATCAAATGGACGGGATCTCTTTCTTCGATGACGATGAAAATATCATCCTGTCAAGGTATATCTCCGAAATTTAGGTACGCAGAGTCTTCAACATTGACCTTTCATCTCATCCTTTAACGGCGTGACCCTTCGAACCACTCTGCAGATTAGCCGAACAATTACGGAAAAGAGCTTCCTCTCTAGCCTCACCAGCTCTTTCCCCACGGTATCCTTCTTCTGCTTCAACTTGTCGGCGTCTGGCGTTTCCCTCGCTACATGGAAGAACAAATGGGTCGGAATTGCTGCCGATATATTCCATGTCAACAAGTCCCTGGGATTCCTGACTAACCGTTGTTAGGTCAAGCAGCTTGAGGACCTTGGTGCCCCTTGGGACGCCTCTTGATCCGCGCAACGAACTCGACAATCGTGTGGGCGATCGAGGCGAGATGGAAAACCGTCTCCTCCTTTTCGAATAGAATAGCGGATACGGCCCAGATTGGAGTGTCTGGGAGGCCCGGGAGAGACCGGAAGAAGTCGACGCTTGGTGGAGAGGACGAGAGCAACATATCGCCCAATCGGGAGCGACTGTGATAGGCAAGGTTGTCGCTTTCGACCAAAGGTCCTCTGTTGTAAGGTGCACCTTGTAAATCGGTCGTGCCGCCGTTTCCGGGGCGGCAAGACTCAGACAGGTGGCCAGGGATCAGCGCCGTGCCGCACTCCCTCACGACACACCCGCCGTGGACGACGAGAACGATGAACCCGCTGTCAGAAAGCGCAAGGTCGACGCCGACGTCGAGGAAGCCATTGCGGCAGTGAGGACTGAGATGCAGACCAAGATCACCGAGCTGGAGAAAAACCATCAGAAGGCCATTGAGAAGCTGAAGGCCGATCATCAGACGCTTCGCACCAGGAACGGCCAATTCTTTAAGGCCTTGAAGTTCATCCGAAACATTCCCGGAGACGCACCCGACAGCACCAACTTGCAAACCAACATCGTGGGTGCCATCACGAAAGCACTGCTTGAACCCAACCAGCCGTCCCCAATCGACAACCACCGCCGCAAGGCCGTGGACGCCGCATGGAACGAGCGCGTCTACGACGAGACGACCAAGACCATTGGTGGCTATAAATGCTCCATTCTCGACCGCGAGGTGGGCAGGTTCGCATTTATCAGGGAGGGCCCGTGGAAAGGGATCGAGAAGTGGATCAGCGCCCCCGAGGAGGAGAACGCAGGCGATGGTTCTGATGCCTGGGTGACTGAGGACAGCGACTGAAGACTAGGGGGGAGTAGGTCAACGAAAAGCCTAGAGGTAGGTAGCCTACGAGCAGGAACTGCTTGGTGTCTTCATCTTTGGCGCCGATTCCCTTATCTTGGGGACTCTGGATTCTTTGGTGTTCATTCTTGGTTCCTTCCTTGCGGAGGCTGCGCGCTATATATTGCTTCTTCAACTCTTTGACGTTGAATCTCAAATTGCACTACCTGTACGGACCGTTAACGGGCAATTAAGGTAGATTGTCGAAGATGCCGCAATTTTTGCTTCGTGCAACCGGAGTGTTTCTGTTGAAGGTCGATGGGTGCCCACGTGTTGAGTTCGACTCCTTGCCCAAAGGAGGCCTACTTGGTTTTACCGACCCGTTCGTTATTCCTAATTGTGGGAGAAAACCGCCTTACCTCGAGGGATTTGCACATATGAAAACACAAGCTTCGTAAACGCAATCTTAACGAATAATAACTGGGCCTTGAAGTTACATGTAAGAAGCGAAGAGTACCAAATTCGGGGGTTTTTCATCATCAGGATTGATAGATGGTATAGACAAGACAACATAAGACAAGCACCAAAGAGAGCAAAGAAGATCAAAGTTACCCCTACTCAGTTGCTCACTCAGGTAGCACTTACCTTCATGACACAAGGTACAAGCCTTCCTTCCTTCTCACAGCTAAGTCTAAGGTGCGTGTAGTTTGTCATAGCTTGGTATCTTAGGTAACCTTGCTTGAGATGGCTAGGTTGAACAAGCATGTTATGAGCATCCTGGGGGCAACTCCCGTCATTTTGTTTTGTTCCTGTGGTAAAGCAACCGTAGGTTGAATAGCTACCTACGAAGCTGTTATCCGTAATTTATATTTTGAGGTACTTTGCGTGATATATATGAATGGACTGTTTGCCCTTCCTTCCCTGGTATGACTGAACTTTAGTCACAATCTTGTTGGACATGTAAAGGGAGAACACAATCACAGCAAGCAGTCAGCTTTGTCTTCATTGAAGAAACGCATAAATACCTCAACTCCGTGCGCCTCTGAAAGGACAGAAGGGATCGAAAAGCGCTATTACTTACTAACATTTTACTTACCTTCAAGGTAGACCGCCAGTATATAGGACGAAGAGTTGATCGCGTCAACAATATACAATTAAGACACCGTCCGATATATATATACCATGTCCCCATCAGCAATCATCAGATGAGAACCATCCTCTCCTCATCCTCAACAACTACCTTCATCACCTCCTCGCCTTCAACAATCAGCCAGCTCCCCAGTCTGGCGGCCTTACCAACCTAATGGATGATCCGCCAACAGATCCATTGACTTCTTTGCCGAGAGGAGCCAAATCTCACATCGCTCTCCCGCCATCACATCGTCAACCTCCTCTTCCGATGGCCCAGTAGCCATCAAGCAGGAGCCTAAGTCACCTTGTCCCCCTCCGCGGAGACAGATGCCTTCGAAAGCTGCGAAAGAGGCCACTCGTGCCCGTCTGGACGCGGATACGGGATCGTCACCTCGTAGGCAAGCGCTTACTCCGGCGCGTGAATGGACCAGGCAGTAAGCCCAGTCCCTTGCAAGAGCTTACCGACATGATCAACCACATGCATCATGTAGGGCTGGGGCTAACAATAAGAGAAAAGCAACAAAGCTCGCGAGGAAGGTCAAGAGCATCGCTAGGGAATCAGCCTATGTTCGCGAGCACGCGGATCGCGAGCTGAAGAGGCTTGCTAGGAAGAGCAAGCGGTTGGAGAAGAAGGCGAGGGCTTTGGCAAGACGTACCGTCAAAAAGCCCATCATTACCGCGAGACAGCAAGCGCCGCAGTTCCGATCGTCCATTACCACGCAGGAAAACTTCCAGCTACAGAATCCAGATCGAAAGCCACCCGCAAAGGTACCTGGGGCCGTTTACCAGCTAACTTCGGCGACACTCTGCAGGAGATCACTGCCGCCGATATCCGGCAAGTTTTGAGACATAGTGAGAGGTAACTTAGTAGGATCATAAAAGTCGTAAAAGAAGTCATAAAAAAGGACCAAATGCAGAAGGATTGGAAAGGGCCTCATCACCGCCGGTTAGCATACTAACTTATTTTCCAGCCTTACGGACTGCGCTGCCTTCGAGATTCGTTGCCTTGGACAGGGACGTCTCCTCACCAACCGTGTTATAATCAAATTCAAGCGCGGCATTGAGTGGAAAGGAAAAGACGTTAAGATTCCTAAGCCCGATTCGGAGGAATAGTTCGCCTCTCGCCTCATTACGAGGGAGAGTCCTAAACACTGCATGTTTTGTAGAGGGGAAGGTCACTCAGCCTAGTTTGTGTCAACAAGGGCACCTACCGTATAACGGCCCCATCGCTCGTTATTTCATCTTTTGGTACTAGTACATCTTTTTGAGTCACTTGGGTAATCGAATCTGAAGCTCGTCTTGCACGTCGGCGAATATTGTTCTGTGTCTGAAGATATCAGCATCCAACCCTCAGGCTAGGCTTACCTGGTATTCGGGTTTGGCGATACCGCTGCGTAACCAGGCCTCTGCACCAGATCGGCAGACCTTGGTATCCGACGTCCGGGATCGGCCTACGGGCGTTCACTTCTATATCCCGCCTTCGACCGGAGCCCTGCGTATTACTCGTTCGTACTTCGGACAGTAGCAAGAGCTTTTCCTCGAAATGTAGATATAGTCTTATGTATTGCTCATTAGAACCATAAGAACGGTGTGGTAAACCTCCCGCCGGAAAGGAGCCATCGATATTGTTACTGTGACAAGGGCGTCCATGCCAGCGCAGTAGACTACGCTCACAGCCGCAGATATGAGATCATCGAGGTTGAAGACAACAGAAACGACACCTCAATCGAGAAGAGGCGTACTCTGTTGGATGCTTCCTTAGGTAGAAGGTTCGATGCTATAGGAAAAGCTTTCCTAAATCCGTCAGTGACAGTGACATGGACTCTCTAAAGCGGCAGGAATTTGTGCAGCTCTTTGTTAAAGAATTTAAAATCGACGTCAATGGGCTACTAGAATAGAGGTACCCAGTATCCCTGAGACACCAATCGCACTGCTGTAAGACGAGGATGCCGCCAACGACGATGGGTCGGAGCCTGACGTTTATACCGAGATATTCTTCGGCTCCCCTGGTCCGTCGCTGATGAAGGAGGACGATATAGCGCCACGGGCTGCGGTTTGGGCGGCGAATGACGCGCGAAGTCGCGAACCATTGCGGGAGGATTGAAAAAGCGCGTCAAGAGAAAGAGGTTGGACTTCGATAGATCTTCCGGACGGCGTAAAGATCTTCCACCAAAAACACAGTGGAGAGGTTGGATGGGGGAGCGGCACGGAGGTTGCTGTTGGATGTTGCGGAAGTCGCGTCCTCTTTATTCCTCAGTCGTTCTTGCAGTGTCCAAGCCCTTTGGAAGGAGCCTTGCAGATTCAGCCTTCCTGCCTCCTGCATGTGCCTACGGCACTCCTTGCCGCCGGAAGACTTTCAGTAATTTTGCTTCTCATGGTCTACAACGCAGTATCTCCCAACTTCCACCTGCGCATTCTCTTCTGACGGCCGTGTTGACTTTTTGCATCACAGCCCGTCTTCCGACCACCTTGACCACCTAAGCCGCCGCAAGCACTTCCCTCAACACGAAGCGATCAACATTTAGCTGCGTCCGATCGTATCTTCTATCGTATCCCCAAATCACGATCTTCTCCCCGCGCGAGGGGAAGATGTCGACCATCGCGCATCCAAAAAGCCGACACCGAACTGCACCATGGAAATACCACATGCTCGCGCTTGCTCTCGATCCAGCAACACGCCCTCTTCAATCTACGCTTCACTTTTCATCGTACACCAACCTCAACTACCCTCTTTTCGCGATCTGTTTCCTCCCAAGTTCTGAAGCTAACCGCTTTTTGGTGCTCCAAACCACTGGCCGCGAAGCCAACCCAAGAACACTCGAAGACAACGAAACGATGGTTGGGCAAGGGGGTATGAGAAGTGTAACCAACGCTCTACAATCTGGCTGAAGCCGTTTCCAAAATCATCCCCGTCTGGCAGAAAGAGTTCCGTGAGCAAAGGGCCCAAACCCCTTCCACGGTTCGAGCACTTGAAGATCGTTTGTGTGGCCCGGGAAATGTTACCCAGTGACCCAATAGGTCCCGAGACCATGATTCTCTACGGCCACATTCAATCATATTGCCCGTACGTTATTCCCTTCCTTCGTTCTCTATTCTTTTCATCGTTATTCATTCATTAACCATCAGCCACACGCAGAGAAAGTACCTATCACAGAGCGGAACGCGCATCAAGACGAGTCGTACACGGCGTTCTCCAGGAAGAGACCATGTTCACGCAAGCTGGCCATACCATTTCCCGGGGTTCTTATATAACGTCACATCTTTTTAACAAGAGCGAATACCGGAAAACAAGAAGCGCAAGCTGATGGGGAGAAGCTGGAAATCCTGCTCAAGCTCCCTTTGCATTTCGGCTCCCGCGGTTTGGCATCGGCGGAAGTACCTGCGCTTACTGTTGCACTCTGCTGGTACACTCCGATTGTCAGTCTGTTTGGGAGCCATTGGGTTGCTCTACGCTGCACTTCGATGGATTGATCGAGATGGGAACTGGAGGACCACATGGTCCACGTCAAGAATGTTCTTGGACGACTGAAAGACGCAGGCCTGAAGGTCGATCTGAAGAAGTGCGAGTTCCACGTAACAAGAACCAAGTCCTTCAACTTCATCGTGGGAAGAGACGGAGTGTCTGTCGACCCTGAAAAGGTACAAGTTGTCAAAAGCGGGCAGTCCCGGCAAACCTGAGGGAAATGCAGTGGCACAGACAGCAACCAGTCAGAATGTGCACAAACCACATTTACGTGACGGTTTGCTATCACTGCGATGCCGTAATGGGGCAGAAAGACCAAGGTCAGATGCGACTATGTCTGGAGGCAATACCTGTCATGGGGCAATTGTTGCGGTTACCGCTCTAATGTGGAGCATACCGATTACAAAGACTGCACATCATCCCATCGTCAACAGTTATCCCATCGTCAACAACAATGAACCCTTTCAATCGCAATAATCCAACATCAAACGCGATGCCCTCTCCAGCCTGAGGCTGTTGCAATGCCATTAACTGTCTGTGGAGCAATACCCCCCTCCGGTCTTGCAAGGCCCTTACTTGGGCTTCTGTGCCGGAGGCTATGATGCTAGCGGCGAGTGTTGGTTTGAGCTCGACGACCCAAGCCATGGTGTTTAGGGCCCGAGGAAGCTGCCTTTCTTCCCAGCAAGGCATCTGCGGTGGTCCTGCGTTTAAGGGGTTCCAATACCACCGTTAAGTAGGCGCGTGGGCTGCCAGATTTTCTGTGAGAAAAGAAGCATACACCGGTGCCCAAGCGCCTCCTGATGTTGTTGAGACTCAGTAACACATGCAGCCCCAATATACAGCATTTATAAGGGCAATATGAAGTACCACCTCGCCAGACCAAGTCACCAAGCCTTACTGGCTGTGGAGGAGTGGAAGCTAGACAAGAAGCTACCTGCGAGCCCATCATCACCTATAGGTACCTATCTACGTCTATCCGCCATATTGAACAACATGACCGACGACGAACCGTTGTTAGTCTATCCTGTGCCTTCGAAGCTCTCCGAGCGCAATGTGAGAAGCAGGGTCTCACCACCACCAGACCGGCACCACATAAATTCTTGCTCTATTTTATCGACGAGCGGATGATCATGGGTTCTAAATCCGTCTACCCCTTGACACCCCCTGGCGCAATTACAAGTTCAAAATTCTGAAGCGGCAATGCACGAAACGTAACCTCTCCAGGGAAGGAATTAAGGAACTCCAACGTGCCAACATTTCAACACTCAAGTCGACATCCATGTCCTTTTCCGACAGGTTCGTGGCCACGGAACCTGCTCAGGAGACTACGCTTAGATGTCTGTTGAGACTTAGCCGCTGTGCGAGGCTTACGCGGAGAAAAACAGACTCCGCGAACACGCGCTGTGCTATTGTGGAAGGCTTCTAAGACTTCAAGGTCGACTTATCGTGCCGTAGGTCCGCTGCCAAAAGTACTTGTACCCGTTCACGGACTTCATGTTCCCTCACCATTGCCGAGCAATCCAAAACCCTTCTCCACACACAGATCGAGAAGATGCTACCCGCTTACATGAGGTGGGTAACATCATCAAGGCCTACCCCGAAGAGCTGGGCGGCCTCGACCAGATTACCGGCGGCAGTCCAGAGGCTGTCTCCATCAAGAACATGAAGAACTTCAACCCAATATCGCTGAGGATGTCAAGTCGACTTCGTCAGTGGACGCTGAACCACCCGAGATCGTTGATGACACGGTGCCGCTCTCCGAATCCTTCCACGTTGTAGAGAAGGAAGCACCAGCTGAGGAAGAAGCTGCAAAAACTGATGGAATGAAGGGAGCTTTCTCTGAATACGGCGAGGAAGAAACAATCCAGCCCGTTGACCAGGGGGGAATACGGACTGATAACGCTCCTAATTCCCGGCAAAGGCTCCCAACAGAAAACAAGACAACCGACCAAGTCACGGTGGACCAGCGTGTACCTACCTACCCAGAGTCCACGGAAGTCGTTGAATTCGCCGCCCCTCCGGCCCCGGACGTCCGCTCTTCCCACAATACGAAGCAGACGCCTTAAAACCGTCGTTCTCGCTGGCCTGGCATTCCTGACGTTACTATGGCTATTACGCTGTCACCACTCAACTAACACACAAACCAGGGCATCTCTCTCACTCGCCCAGTACCAGAACCTGCTCAAGGTCACCCCCAGCTGAACGCCGAGGCAGCAGTAGACGTCTACATGCCGGATTATGGTTGTTGCTGCGGCTGGGGCTGTGATGATGGCTGTTGTTTCGGCTATAATGGTTACTTGAGACAACGACCAGAGGAACGGACGGGAACTGGGGAAAGTCTTTCATCAATAACATGAACTGTGAGCATTCCAATGCTATGATGCAGAAGATTAGGTGTCGGTGGATGGATGAGTATCATCATGGCTGTATCGTGCGGGTTGTAGGCCAACTCACCCAGAAATTAGGATACCTTACCAAAAAGCCAATTCAGGAATCAGGCATACCACTCTGATCAACGTCAGCAAGTACCACAACGCTCGCGAAGCTCATTCCAAGCAAGCGAATGAGCTAGGGACCCAATGCCAGAGTAAGGGCAAGAAGAAAGCAAAAGCTCGCGCCGGAAACAACCTCCAGGAGGACGACATGGCCATTGGTGAACAGCCTCCAGACCTAAGCGGCTTCCTGCCAGCAGCATACCAGGACATGATGGACTATCATATCGCTGTTCATCACCGTGGAGCACAGTAGGAGTCTCTGCCTGGACCTGTTCCCGGCGTGGAGGAGGGTCCGGCAGAGGACAATGATCCGCATACTCCCCATCCGGATGCGAACCATCCGGCCGTCCTAGCCCTTGTAAACATCGGGAATGACATGGCAGAGCAGAATGGGATGTCAAATGTATTATTAGGACCGCAGCAGACGCACTATACGCCGGCAACGGGTAGTGTCAGCGAACCTCGCCCGACGATAACGGTGTCCAGCAGCGGTGCATTGTGCGCGCTTGGAAGGCGCCGGCAAGGCCAAGAGCCCAGCCAATTCTGCCAAAGATGGGATTTTGGTCATCGTTGAGGAGGTTGATCCAAGCGTAGAGCAGGATTTTGTGTAGACGGGACTGTAGATAAGCCTGAGATCGATGGTCAATGTCATCAATTGGGCCTGTGTGGCTTTGAACTCTTGGTTACCTACACCTGTCTCTATGCCTGGTAGTAGTGTCTTGGGAGGTCATGTGTTGTGTAGTTCCATTGTTCAGAGGTATAGAATCCCGTTCGCACCTGTCATGGAATGTGTCGATAGGGTTGCTTTTCAGGTGCGATCAAGTTTCAGTTTGGCTCACTTGCTTGCCGAACAGCGTCTCGAGAGCCCCAGTGTCTGTTTATCGAACAATCCTGGTACTTTCCACTTCGCCAGCTCACAATTGCGCCTACTGGAAGGCCAATATAAGAGTCTTGGTTAGTGGCTATTATAGCGGTCTTTTTGGTAGTCGAAGACTTTGGCTTCAAAGTCCGGATGAGGGTCTTGACACTTCCCTTCCGCGCGAATCTTTTCGCGCGACGACGGGAAAAAAGCTGTTACTAGGTAGCTGGAATCGACCAGGCAACTGCTAAGCTGCGAAGTAAATGCAAACAGCCAGCCCCGGGAAGAGAAGATGCAAACGCGCGTTGGCCACCGGTGGTGCAATTGGAGGGTTGAGGAATGGGGATGGGAAAAGAGATCGAAGTCGCGAACTTGAAGCCGAAGCCGAAGCAGCACGTCTTGTACCGCGCTGGGCAACTACCAGTACTAGTAGTCCGTAGTGGTGACAGGGCGACGGGGTTAGGTGAAAGGTGCTACTGCGGACTTGACGATGCTCGGACCGAGATGGGTCCCGTCGCCATGCGACTCTAGGATGCTTGCTCCTGGGGTTCGGCTGGGTTTCGGATGGGGCTTCTCGGAGGACTACGCACCGAGCCGCACCAAAACGGATGCCAGTCCGATTCTAGCTCAATAACTCAAACAGGACAACAGGTAAGATAAAGGTTACAAAACTCCCGCAGTTCCGGCTTGGCCTTCCTGAAGTTTTCAAGGCTCTCTCTATCGTTCCTTAAAGCTCCACGAAGTTCAACTCCACTCATGGGATTCAAGTGAGAAGGAAAGATGTTTGATGCCTTGTTGCTGCCTCTTCCACCCATGCACTGTGATGTATGCCATCGGAAATTACCATGAGGCTGCTCGCGCCACCAAATCACCATCACCAGATTTGGCTTGGCGTGGGATTCTCTAGTCCTACACACCGACAACACATGCATCTTTCCGTCGTCACCGAGTGGTTCTCATCCAAGAGAATGACCCCGTCTTGGGTCACTCGTCTAAAGGTCCAAGCAAGATAACGAAGAGCGTCTGATCAAGCCTGATTACTAATAGCCTTCAACCGCAAAAGACGAAGAACGCATTCCCGTCCCAGACCGTTCACGGTCCCGGTGAGAGAGACAAAGATATCAGGTACAGTAATACCATAATCCCCAAATAGCAACAACACCAGCACTTCCTTTGTTACGAGCGGGAAGAAGGGCACTAACTAACAAGGGACATTATCCAGTTCCCGTCTCATTGAGGATCCAGTCTATGACATTGAAGAAAAGGACATCACCTCCGACACTTTCCAGATTTTGTCCAGTCTCTCGCTCCTTACCTTTCTGCTCTAGACTGTTCTCCACGCAGTCTTTAGGTTCCTACCGCCTGTGGGCGACACTCTGCGGGTCGAGTCAAAAACTCTCAAGTCCTTTCCAGATTTCCAGGGGCAGTCTCGACTTTTTGAACAACCAAACAGGACAAGAGCGACCGTCAGTCATACCATAAACCGGCATCACGACATCAGGAACTAACAATGAGCAGATTAATCACCTCCGCACCATCAACGGTGCCGTTAGCATCTACGCTTCTACGGTTTCTAGTCAGATTCTGAACTTCGACATCGAGTCCAGGAGTCCAGTACTGCACTTTGATATCAGACAGGGTTTCTTTTACCTTGATACCTCTCTTATAGAACCGCACTTATAGAGCCAGCCCGAGCCGAACGACTGGAATCACTCATCTCGCACGACCGACCATCACCCAACTCAACCAGACCTCACCCCTCAAATTCAAGCACACACTCAACAACTCACAACTCATTCCGAACCTAAATCAAAGACGTGCCTTCCCAAAATGCCCTCACTACCTCCATGTCTCCGGCCCCCCGCACTTTCTGCACGCTCCGAAAGCGCCCACGAAGTCTACATCCCCGCCACCACCCTATCCCACGTGCCCCCCCTCGGCTGGATCCTCATAGCCCTCCTCTTCGTCTGCCTCCTCCTCTCTTTTGTCATCGGACAATGTCTCACATGGGGACAACCGACTTTAACAGAAAAGGAGTGGCGAAGACGGAGAGAAGAGGACTTCGAGGGGGGTAAGTTGGAGGAGGTAGAAAAGCAAAAGGAAAGGAGGAGAGGGAAAGGAGGGAGTGGGAACGGAAGGATGCTTTGCTGAGGGTGTTGGGGAAGGAAGGGAGGGGGGATGTTGGGAAGGGGAGTCGACTTAGTGGGAGTACTTTGGTGAAATGAGGGTGGGTGGGGGGAGCGGTAAGAGGAGGTGGGAGGGGAGGGGAGGGGAGGGGAGGGGAGGGATTTCATATGTTGAATAATTCGCTTCTCTCTGGTGATGATGTTTTGGGAGAATGTTTGACCGTGAGATGGGCAGCGATATGAGGGGGAATGACTGGATGGGAACGACGGGGAGGGAGCGGGGGGAAGTTATTCCATGTTGACTACTTCGATTCTCTGGTGATGTGTTGGAGGAATGTTTTTCCGTGAGCTGGGAAGCGATAAGAGGAGGAATGAATGAATGACTGGATGAGGTAATGGGAAAGGGGAGGTTAGTTCTAGTGAGTCATGATGAGTCATGAAGACGAAAGGGGAGAAGAGGGGAATTTGTGGTTCTTGTGCCCAAAAAGATCTTTTCATGGGAGAAGAAATCACGGGGAGAGGAATTAAGTGTGATGAGAGATCAAGATGTACACACATAAAATCCAAGTTGTATTATCCGCTCCGTCATGTTTTCCGCTGCTCGCAGCTGCTTAACTATGTAAAAAATTCTCAAGGTATAAGGTATCCGCCCAATGTATGCTATATATGCAATTTGATAGAAGAAAAAAAAAACAAAAGCAAGGATACGTTGTCAGGAGTGAGTGAGAAGAAGAGTTGAGCAGGTAGTCAAGCACCCCGACTGGTATCATCCATCCGTCCGTCTGTCCATCCATCTAAAGTGTCTTTCGCCTTCGCCGTTGCTGTATGTATGTGTTCGTCGTCCATGTTTTCATAATTTGCTCGTTCATAAGTCGTCGCAAGTCGTCAAGTCATCACCTCCATCACCCCATCACCGCAACCCATTCTTCTCACTACTTCCCTACCTCCACGCCCTCTTCCAGCATATGCGCGCTCAATACCCCCTAGCAGTCACCGCCCCCACAGCAAGCGTTTCAATCCGCCCCTTATACAACTTCATAACATGCATCAACGGATCACCCCAAACCACCTCCCTCAGCATCTCTTCACTCGACACCACATGCGCCACCACACCTTCATTCAATCTTTCCTCAACCGTCTTCCCCTTGCCCTTTAGGCGAGATTTCGGGTCACCACTCCTCAAAACTACAAGCCTTCCGGCGCAGGAGAGCGTGGAGGCGGGGAGTTTCCAAGTTGGTCCCGACGAGGAAGAGGAAGAGGAAGAGGAGGTGTGGCTGCTAGAGACCGAGGAGGCGGTCGTGGATGTTGTCGTCAGGGCGGAGCTGGCGGAGGATGTGGAGGTGCGGGAGCGCGAACTGCTGCGGCGGGAGGAACCGGAGGAAGAAGAAGAGGTATGGTGGCTGCTGCCGCTGCTACTTCGGCGCTCGGTATTCCTGGTGTCTGTTGATTTGCCGGATTTCGACGATTGCAGCGATGACCGAGAAGACTTTTGCCCGGCGGCCTTCATGCGCATGTTGAGGTCAGAACTACTGCTCGGTCCCTTGCGACTTGTGGTTGACGAGAGTGTGTTGACGGAAGGCGCGGGAGAGGCGTACAACTCCAGCAAGCTCTTCACGTAAGCCTTGTCCGCTCGGGCGACCGGATCGCCCTCGTTTATGAAGGATAAGAACAAGCTTTTCTTCAGTTCTGGCCTCCTCTCGTAGTCCTCCGGCTTCTTCAACGGCATGATGCTGATTGGTGGGGTGCCGAATGTGACGCAGTGGACGCGCTTGAAACACCCAGCTACCGCAGTCAATTCGCTCTGTGCCTCCTTGGTTGTCGAGAGAATGTGGCTGTAGAGCAGAGCAGCGACGGCGCCACCGGCGCTATGGCCGGTGATGAGCAGCGAATACGACGATCGGCTGGGATCCTCCTCGAGGAGCTGGCGCAGACGACGAGCGACGGGTTGGACCATACTTCGAGCGACGTCAAGGAAGCCAGCGTGGCAAAGGTTGCCGGGGTCGTCCAAGAACCCTTCGGGAGAGGTGGGATTAGAGTTAAGGTTGACTGCCCAGTCCATGAAAGTTGCTGTGCCGCGAATGGCAAACACGATAGTGTTGACGTAATCCATTGGCACGGATTTGATGACCATGGCTTTGGCGCCGGTTCGCCAGTCGGCGTCGACGTGGGCGTCTCGTTCGGCGCCCTTGGGCTTTTCGTAGACTCGCTCGGAGTACTGGGCGGCGAGACAGAGGAGGGGCCAGGTGGGAATGTACCTATGATGGTGAGTGAGTTGACCAAAAGTGAAGGGACGGTGTACCTACAGTCTCAAAGGAGGCAGGTCGGTAGGCAACCTCGAGTTGGCATAGAGGTCCACCTTGGCAAAGTACCCTCCCGAGTTTGTTGATGATGAGTGTTCCCGATGTTCTCTATCCCTGTGCTCCCTGTGGTCCCTTGAGTGCGAGCTGCTCCTCCGAATTCCCGACTTCACTACCGACCTCGATCCCACCATACTCGACGAGGGCGGGTACGAGGTTTCCTGAACAGCCGGCTTCCAGGTGAAGTGTTCCTTCTCATTCCCACTAATCTGGTTCAGATCTATCCTCGTCAAGACGTCATTTAGTCGACCGGAGATTTGGTCGTAGAGGGCGGCACTCTGGTTGAGCAGCTGAGTCTTGTTGTCAGGCCAGTGGGGAAGCATTTCCTCGAAACCGTGGACGAGGCTTGGCACTTGGGAGATATCCGATGCCACCTCCATCACCGTCCCCACGGGCATCTTGGTGAGAGAGCCGGTGCTGTTCTTTGGTGGCGGAATCGGTGGTATTGACTGGATAAGTTGTGGCGGTGGGGAATTTGGACCCGGAGTGCCGAGATAGTAGTGATGTTGGTTGACAATGATGGGCTGCGGTGAAGAAGGACTCCATCCTGGCGGTGATGGGAGGAGGCCGGCGGGTTCGAATGGCTGACCCTGATGCCAGTCATGCGGCGAGTAGGCTGGTGGCGGCGGAAGAGCGGCATAGTGATGTTTCGAGGACGAGCCGGAAACCTGCCGGTCATGATGACCTCGACTTGAAAGGTGAGGAGGATGAGGAGATGGTGTCGGTGTGTCTCTGTTGTCTTTCTTTGGTTTCTTTGACCGACCAAAGAAGAGGAAGCCCATGGTGAAGAGAGTAGTGGTAGTTTGCGGTTGCAGCTAAAGCACCCACATACAATAGACTGTAGAATAGTAGACAAGTGATGAGTTGAAGGTCCAAGAAGTGAGAGATGATTTGGGAAAGGGAAGAAGCAGAAGCAAGAGGCAGAAAAGTGGATGGAGACTAGGACAACACATGGTCAACCGAGGCGGGCCGTCAAATGTGGATGACCCTTCACCCACCACGCTAGAAAAGGTCAAAAACTGATACGACACTAGTGTAGAGGTAGTCGTCGTGAAGCTGTTTGGAGCTCATGAGGGTCCTCATGTGAGCTGTGATTTGCTGGGTGCCTGTCCTTCACTCGAGAGGCACAGGTCAATCCAAGGCGAGCATTCCCACAGTAGGGACGGGAGTGCCTTGCCGTTTTCATGAGGGGCCGCTGCAGCTTCCTATTCGCTGTCGTGGAACCACTAAGCCTCCAATCGCCGGCAGTGGTGGCGGTTTCGTGTGCCCCAGATTGGTGTAGACGGTAGATGAGTGGTGGATGAGGGTCAGGCTTCTTGGGTGCCAGTGAGGGTTGGTGAGGGTTGGTGAAGGCTGATGAGGGTTGATAGCCGCCCACGATAGAATGGAATCTGCATGGATTGCTCCATGTGAGCGGGGTGCCGCAGTCCGTCAAGATATTGATATCAGGCCAATACGGACGAAAAGGTGTGGGAGCATTGGGTACGCGAGCCATTCTTGTCCATTCTTGTCCGTCTCTTGTCAAAGGTCTGGAGAAAGGGAAGCTCTCGGGAGATGCACGCTGCACCTAAGGGCCGTTATCTGAGGTGCATAGAGCATCGGCAGTGTCAGTGTCAGTGTCAGTGCCAACGTCTGTTTGGCAAGTGTCCGTCTGGCTGTCTGCTGGCCCGGCCACGTCGTCGACATGTCCACACTCGTTGACTTGTTGACTGTGGAAGTGGCTGCTCGAAGCTTCAGGGTCCAGGAAGCTTCATGATCTCTTTCATTGCTTGTGGTCTCGACCTTCACCCCGCTCCCATCCGGCCTGTCCTGACTCGATGGCTGCAGTGGTGGACGCAGTAGGGGAAGTGTAGGGGGATGTAGGGGGTTGGAGGAAGATCAATGCAGTCCAGTCATGAAGAGACAACAAAGAGCGAGTCGAACCTAGCTCTCGCCTTGTGAAAGATTTTAGACTTGTTAGTGCTGGATGACTCGACCGAATTGGTTGGCTGTGGTTGACTTATACAGCGTCGCATTGCAGCCATTGGCTCTTAACAATTAATCGGTATTGGCTTGTCAGGAACAAAGTCGGCGACATCGGAATGCCCTCAGGTGCTGGCACCGTCTGTTCACATGCTTCTGGAATCCACGGTTGCATTGCTTCCTTCATTGTCAGAGAGTTTCGCAAAATCGATTGATTGATGATGCCCGACTGTCAATGCAAGTCCGATGGCAGCATGAAGCAAAGATGATAACACCTACAAGTATCTTTGAGGAATGAGCTGTTAACGTGTTTCACGTTATTAATAGCATTCTGCTAACAGGGAGACACTTGTCAGTCACGGCAGTTTCACTCTTGTCTGAGGAGAGCTCTTACCCCACTCTTTCCTCCCCCCATGGTGGGGCTGACTCGCGATCTCAAGGGTCCGTTGCCGGTGCGGTGAAAGGTACAATGGTACAAAGCTGACCTGAACTGACCCCTTTACGCCCGTGCACCGACCACCCTGATGGCCAACTGAGCAAGTGGACGCCGAGACGGTCAACAACACCCCAATCGTCGATCAGGACGACTTGACAAGGAGGACCCGACCGACACGACGCGATTCTTGTGTATCCGCTGTGTGCCGTACACCGACACCGACACCGATCCAGACACCGAGAGCACCGAACCCGACCCCGTTCCCACCACCGGCGACCCGACCACCGGCACACCTAGTGTAGCACACACAGACAGAGACACTTCCCCGGCCTGCTGTTCCCCCTCGAAATGCATCCAGAGTCGCCATGGACTTTTGGTCGCGCCTCATAGCACACACGCTCCCCTCGACGGGCAACTCGCGGAACTGGAAGGACTTCGCCAAGGATCCCGTCCGTCGACTCCAACGCTTCGAGAAGGAATACACCCAGCTCATCCAGGCATGGCGCCTCTCGCCCAGCATTGCCCATGATGACGAGGCTGCCGAGCGCATCGAGATTTGTCTCCAGGAGCTCACCAACATTCTCACCGACGAGAACCGACGCCCGCTCCCCCATCCATGCATCACCTTCTGCGCCACCAAGCAGATATACATCCCTATAGCCAAGATCTCCACGAGCTCCAACAACGAATGGGTTATCAAGGAGGCCGTCCTCTTCTTTGCTACCTTGATCGAGAGTGAGGAGGAAGCCTTTGTCGAAAATGACCACTTCTCCGCTAGCCTTACCCACCTGATGGTGCGCATCACCGGCGCCAACGCCATCCGTCTGAGCGCCGACACCGAGGCCCGCGTTGTCGAGTTGGCCTTCAACATTACTACCAAGATTCGTCTCGATCCCGAGATCCTACCCGCCTGGTTCAAGTCACAGTCGCAGAATGGAGAGGAGAGGCAGCCCCTGGGCGAACATGAGCGGTTCACGGGGAGGACACAGAAGCAGGACTTCCCTCTCTTCTACCTGCTCATGGACTACATCCACCACGAAGGCAAGGTGGGCGACTTTGCCAGGACCGGCCTGTTGTACATCATCGAGGCCGCATCGAGCTCCGTTGAGCTGGAGCAGTGGATTGTCGAGAGTGATCTTTCGACCTTGATGGCCACCGGTTTGGGTGCTCTGTATAGTCAACTGAGCCGCAAGCTCGTCATCGACCATCCGTCCAATGCTCTCCCGGCCATTCTGGCCCTTTCGGACTACGAACATCCCAAACCCAGTTACGAAGTAATCAGCTCTTGTACCTTCGAGTTCCAATCGCATCTAGATACCTTTCTTTCCCATCTTTTGTTCTGGCAAGATGTCTTGAACCACTGTCGGTCGGTAGAGGTCAAATCTTCCTTGCTGGAGCACTTCCAGGTCATCTTTTTGCAGCAACTATTGTAAGTCGGTCTCTGACCATGCTAACACCGTTCCACACTAACTCTGCAGATATCCATCACTCCTCGAGTCGTCAGATATTGACGGCGGTTCCTCGGTGGCTGTCTTGACTTATCTCCGTCATATCCTCCAATCTGTTGACCACCCCGACATGATCAACCTGATCCTGCACTACCTCCTGGGTCTGCCCGACATTGTAGGATCCGTCTCGTCCAACTCTCCAGACGGCGTAAGTGCCGCTCGAAAGCGCAAGTCTCTGGATCTTGCTACCATGATGGCCTCCAAGTCCGAAGCCGCAGCAGACCCCTTGCTCTTCAACTTGGTCGATCTCATCCTCGCCTGTCTCAGATCGCAAAGCCTCCAAACCATCTACGTCACACTACAGCTGGTCTCGGTGATTCTTAAGAGACATCACCGCTACGCAGTCATCACCTTGCTCTACACCGAAGGCGTACTAGGCAACTCGTCTTTTAGGACCACGGGCGCCCACGAGCAGGAAGTCGAGTACCTGATGGGCCTAGCCCAGACCATCGGCGGCGAGGACAACTTCAACGAGATCTACGACAGCGTCATCAAGGACACCATGATTCGCGTCGAGAACCACGCCTGTTCCATGAAGTTGATCACCCCGAAAGCTCTAGCCAGCAACCACAAGCAGCCCGCCATCCCCGACAGCTTGCCCGGTGCGCCCAGAGACGTCCGCTCGCACACGTTGCACCCCGACGACCCCCTGCTCACCATTGTCTTGGACCGGCTCGAGACATTCTTCATCAACCCCGTTGAAACCAACCTGTCGTTAACCGAAGTGATCTTCGACCTGGCCATCTGCGGGTACATGCATCTGGAGGGTTGGTTCCTGAGGCATCCGACCAATT
Source organism: Neurospora cerealis (assembly GCA_009806085.1). Lineage (NCBI taxonomy): Eukaryota > Fungi > Ascomycota > Sordariomycetes > Sordariales > Sordariaceae > Neurospora > Neurospora cerealis. Next base: position 767,743 of record RAOY01000012.1, read on the forward strand.
ACACCTACGACGAGGACCACGAAGCACCTGCGGCCGAACCACCAGCAGAAATCGACCCCGAATCCCCCGAATACGCCGAATACCAACAACTCCTCTCCATGCACCACTGCCGGCGCCGGCCGCAATGGTCCCGCGATTCGCTCCCCCGGTTATTGCGCATCCTGCAAACCCTCTGTGACGAAGTCGCTGCCTACCGTGACACCATCCCCCGCTTCAACGACCTCCTCCAACAACGTCGCGAAGCCTTCCAAACAGCCGATGGAGCCTCAATTCCACCCTCCGTCGCGCCCTCCGTCGTCCCCTCAGCAGCCCCTTCGCGATCCCGGACACCCTCGACACTGCAACCACCCGCCCAACTCACCCCCGGCCTGAGCGCCCCGGGTAACGCCGCGCCCGAACGACCAAGCTCCGGCCTCGGCCTCGAATCCTTCGCCCAGCGCATCTTCTCCGACCTCTCCTCCACCGTTTCTGTATCTCCCAATCGCACAGCGAATAACTCACCCCGTCCTCGCTCCAACACCACCCGCACTGTTTCTGAGCGGTCTTCTTACTTCACAAGCAACGAAGCCCCGCCTCCTCTACCACCTAGGAACCGGACGCCGAGCATGCTCGTCACCTCACCAGGCAAGGGAATGGGCGGCTTCGGCCTAGGAGCAAGCGGAAGCGGATTAGGCGGCGCGAGTGTCCCTGGCGCAGTGGCTAGTGATATTAGTGGCACTGGGAAGATGGAGTTGGTGATGAGCCAAGCTAGAGCGTTCCAAGCTGTGGATCAGAGTATTTTGGCGAGGAGGGTGGGGATTCCGGATGTTTCTGCTGCCAAAGACGTTGGTCCTGGTCTTGATGGGCAGACCGAAAGCAAGGGAGACGACGATGCGGAGTTGGAGGAGAGGAGGGCTGGTGACGAAGGGGAAGGGGCAGGGCTGCCGAGGATGACAGTCCATTTACCCCCCCCTAAAGGAGAAGATGGAGGATTGGATGCATTGGAGGGTGATGAAGATGATGACGAGGCGAAGCCGGCTGTTCCTCCTAAGGATGATCTGCCTTCTCCTGCTGCCGCCCCTGTCCGTAATGCTGGCGAGGCTGCCAACGGCGAATCCTCCACCTCCCAAACAGATGGGACCACCGACTCGGAGCAACAGACCTCCACCACCGCCACCGCCACGGCTGATGACCAGAGTCCGAGCAAGGAAGATGCAGATGATGCCCAGAAGGCAGCCGAGGACCAACAAGTAGCCCAAGAAGCAGCGGAAGCAGCAGCAGCAGCAGCAGAAGAAGAAGAAGAAGAAGCAAGAAAGGCCTCAGTCTCCCACGTCCTCACCAACGTCATCATCCTGCAATCCTTCCTCTTTGAGCTGGCGAGCTTGGTGCAAGTTAGGGCGGGCGTGTTTGAGGAGGTTAGGTTCGTGTAAACAGTTACAGGTACTATTACTCAGGTACCTACTACGTGTTAGATACAGTATATACTATAATGTTACCTCGTGTGGAAATTGCTCTGGAGAAGCTGGAGAGGGGAAGCAGAAGGAAAGGTCACTACGACTAGTACAGTATCTATCATCATGCGTTCTCAGTCCTCCTCCGTCTGCCGAGTGGCTTTGCTGATTGCTCCTCTTTGAACACGTTAGTCCTGTGATAAATGTGCTGTCTATAAAGAGAAATGATTATTCCCTTCATATGTAACTGCCACCCCGCCCCTTCCAGTCCGATAAACTCGACATATGACACTGGTTTTATTTGTTGTTCAATTCTGTGTTATACAGTCCAATGCTGGTTTATTTGTTACCTAGCTTAGTACTCCTGGTACATTAGACAATATCCATCCCGAATTGTTCCAAACCTCATAAGGACAAATTGAATAGCCAAGTACGAATCGAAAAGGCATTAACAAGTTTCGATAGGACATATTAAACTTCGGAAATAACATATACAAAGTAAGATTACGCTTTAATCATGAATCCAAACGAATTAATCAGATATAGAAATACCTGGGGAAGTTGATCGGATGTCTTGAGCTACCAATCAAACCAGTATTGGACTGTATGAGGCGCACCAATCTCTGGGTCTTTTTGAAACCTTCTTGGGACTCTCATGATGAAAGACATTGATTTCATTACTAGGTGCCTAACGCTAATAACGAAGAAAAAGCATACGCTCTACGTATATCTGACTGGTACCCATGGTGTCTTCTCTGCCAACCCATCGACATCTTGCTGGGAGTCCTTGGCCCAGTACCTGACTTACTACCCGGAGCCTTTTTGAACGGAAGCGTGACAGCTCGTCCGACGACCATGGGATACACTGCCGTTCATATATTCTCCCTTCCATGCATCTGTATGTTTCAACCTCCCATTCCAGTCTCCAACCCGTACGCTTTTGCTGTGCCCTAGGCTCTTGCTCTCACCCCCCTCATATTTCCTCCATAGTTCTCCCAGTTCCAAGATCAAGCCAGTTCTCCGCTTTCACTGCGCCTATTCTGGGGCTGATTCCAGATCCAAATCTGCACTTTGCTCCCGGGATTCCCATTCCCTCCTCTCTCTCCTCCTCCTCCTCCTCCTCCATGTCCACGTCCTCCATCCCCTCCTTCTTCGCCTTTTCCCACTCCATCCTATCAGCCTCATCCCACGCCTTCAACTGCTCCTCCTCCTCCTCCTCAAGGCTACGTTCCCTCTTCTTTCTCATCTTCACCTCCTTATCCCACAACTTCAAGTTCTGTCTTGTTTCCTCATCCGTCTCGCCCTGCACATCTCGCAATTCCGGAAACACTCTCATCACAATCTTATACACCTCTTTCCACGCCTCGTCGCTGAATATGTCGTACGTGAGCATTCTTTTGCCTTGCAGTTGGATGTCCCGAAGGCCCATGAATTTCTTCTTCCAGACTTTTGACTTGATGGGATGATTCTGGGCCTCCCGCCTCATAATATCTCTTGCGTGCATGCATGTCGAAAGATCGGCAAACTCCAATAACCTCTTGTCAATGTGGATATGGTTGCCGATGTTCTTGGTTCCCCTGGCGTCGTCGGGTTCTGGTTCTGAGGGTTTGCTGACTCGGAATGCGTGGGCGCAGGCGTGGACCTGAGCAGAGAAGATACCGGAATTTGGGTTCCCTGTTCGGAGCTTGAGCCCCCGGTATCACCACCATGCTGGCCAGCTCCAAGATCACGGTCGGGGGCAGGGGCAGCCATGTTGTTCTGGTGCTCGGAGGAGGGGTGGAAGCTGAGACGGAAATGAGGTCAACATCAGTTGTGAACAAGTGGGGGTGGATTGGGGTGAATATGGACTTACCTCAAGATGGAGAAGTGGAACGGATCGGGTGATATGTACCTGGCTAAAGAAGAGAGCAGAAGATGTAGTTGATGCCAAAGCTTGCGGTCAGCCAAAGATGCTAAAATGTGATTGTTGATGATTTCGAAGATGATGAGCCAACCGGTCAAAAGGATCTAGAGGAGAAGCCCTCAGGGTGTGTTCGTTCTGGCAGTAGTACAGTAACGGAAGCCTTTTTTTTGGTGGCAGAAAAGCTTTAGGTTAGGGGTAGAAGAGCTTCCCTTACTGCACTACAGCCGGAACGAACACGGCCTCAATATATACCCAACCAGTCCTCCCCCACTCCTCTTCTCGTCATCGCTTTCCGGCTGTCTCTCCCAACCAGCCTTCCTCCCTTTTTCGTCCGCAGCCGAGTGTCGTGACTTCCGTTCGAGGCGGTGATGCCTTCCCGTAGCTCAAGAGCGCAGCAGGCGCTTTCTGGAAAGAAGTGATTACAGGCCCTCTCAGGCGCGACTCTCGTTCTCCGTCGCCTTCAACTTCCCCTCCCATTCCACCCTTTTCCACTCCCACCCCTTATCAACCTCCTCACAAAACACATTCCCATGCGCTGGCCTTGAGTTGGCGTTGGAGGTGCTGTTATCATAGAGATTGACAGACACGAGGTTGACAGGGCCTTCTGTATCACCTGTGGTTGTGCCAACTCCAAGGCCGAGAGCAGAGGACGGAAGGGGCAAGGGAATTTAAAGGGAGCGAGCAGACGTGTTGCTCTCAGATGAGACTGTTGATGATGGGTTGGGGATGCCGACACGGAAATGGTCAACGCAAATCCAGTATTGTGAACGAGTGGCATAAGGTCAAGACGGGAAGTAGGTATTTACCAATGTATCTAGAGAAGTCGAACGAATCTTCGAACACCCGAGACTATCTGTGGACATGACCATTCAGACGCAAACGTTTATTCGTACGCAGATAGTCCCCAAAGATGCGATAAGCCAGATACGATCATTTACGTCGGTGCAAGAGACTGGCCAACTGGCTGAAGATGATGAGGCTAGATTCCCTACCAATTCTGATAGCAGAACGCCTAGCAGATGTGAACAAAACAATTGTAACCGCCTTTTGTCTTCCATGTACCCTTCGTATCCATGTCTTAACCCCTATGCCGTCTAGAAAGATACAAAGTAGTTTACAAGCAATACAAACAAGTCATGATCTTTGCAAACCCATCTAAGCCGACAATAACATGACAACGTCGACAAAACGAAAACAGTATACCAGGGGGAGCAAAGCACCCAAGCACATCAGCAAGGGCGCCCATTGTCATTAATCATCCACAAGTCACAACACTAACTTAAGCAACCACAACAACAACAACAACAACAACAACTAACCAACTGAGACAAGCTGCATGAGCCCTTCTGACTCACTCCCCAGATGTACATCCATAACCATATCTGATGCTGAATTAAGTCTTGCAATGCTTTGGCAAAACCGTCATGTTCCCATCATCGTCCAAGTCCAGTCCAGTGGCAAGTCTTCAGCCCCCGCTCCATCCAGCTTCCTCATCATCCCTTTCCTCCCTTGGGTTGCATATATCATGTACCAATCGCTTTCCCCCACCTTCTTCCTCTTGAAGATGTATCATGACAGTCCCATATCCCTCTCTTTCTTTCCCAAACCATTTGCATCAAGAAGAGCAGATGTAGTTGCCAAAATCCATTTCGCCATATCGAAACAAGTCGAACTAACTCCCTCCAACGCCATCCGCATGTGTCGCGTTCTATGACCGACCAAGCACGAAGGATATAAAATCATTTTAACGCCGTAACCGCTTGGAGGACCAAAAAGCAGGGCGGTTATGCAGCATGCCAAGAAACGGCAGACAAGAGACAAAGGAAAATGTCGGCAGGCTGTTGCGGGCCGGGCAGGGTATCAAACAGAGGGCTATGGAAGCGCTCTCTCCGTGGTTGCGGCATCCTCATGATGCGCATGTTGGGCAATTGTCCGGACCCAACAAAAGGTGCTCAACGAGAAGGCGGCACCAACTCATGGCCAAGTTTTGACACCCGGCCACAGGGCGCGTCGCCTGACAAACGAGGATATCATCAAATGAAGGTGTCCCAGGGATGGCCCAGTTATCTTTGGTTCTGGCTCTCGCTCTTCCAGATGCCGGCACCGAGCGGCTTGCTGACGCCAAAGCCCACACCGACGGCAACACCAATAACGAGCAAGCCGATCATGACCTTGACGATGATGCGGTTGCGTTTGCTCATTTGTGCCAGACAGTTGCAGGTATGACGGTTCATCTTGGCATCCTTCGCCTTTTGCTTCCAGTGGTCTTGGCCGGGCCAAACCTGGCAATCTGTTGTGCCCCCCTTTGTCGTTGCAGTCTTCTTGATGCAGGGTTCATTGGTGACCATGGCTTCGATGTCGGTCTCGAAGGGATTGGCACGAGCGCTGTAGGGGGTAGAGACGTCTGATGGGCGTGATAGTGTCATGTTCTTTTCGGCCATGGGAGAGAGACCGTCGGGGAGTAGGGTATCTCGGGAAGTCTTTGGCTCGAGGCGGGTCGTGGTGGTCTCAAGGTGCAGGCCGGCCTTGTTCCGCTCATGGTCGATGAGGGACGCCATGTTGGAAGCGGGAGTGGGCGGTGGCAAGGGTCAAGTAGACGAGAGGAAGGGCTGGGGTGGTGGTTGAAGGCTAACTGGCTAGACGAGTAAAATCTAGTGGTCGGTTGAATTGGATAGTGTCGATGTTGGAGGTGTGTTGCCAACCGTGTAGTCCGCGAGCGTGATAGGGATATATGACGGCGAAACGTTACCCGAAATGGCGATCTGGAAGGAGTCAGCTACACGTCTTCAGCAGAGACGGGAGAGCAAGCACAGAAGGGCGACACAGGGGCAGTCCGTTGGGCAGGAGTGACGATGTTCGTGGTGGGCACGGGTGCGTACAGCAATGGCCATGATCCATGATCCATTGGACAGAGACAGTGTGCACAGACAGGAACGAGAGAGAAGAGACTCACCAAACAAGTCGGAATGTGGTGGCCGTTTGGATTTCCCTTGGCTGAATTAGATGCACACGGCTAATATCTCGATATCTGGTTCGACTCGAATATCGATCGACTGGCGTGTAATCAATTGAGAGACGAAAAGAAGGATCCCCGGCAAACAATCTCTACTACGTGTGGTCGTAGTGTAGAGGTAGGTAGATAGGACACGACGATGGGGAGATGAGAGACAGAAACGAAGACAAGGGAAGGAGGGATAGGGCGCGGCGACCTTGGGATTTCCCGTATTAAGATCTGTGGTTGATCCTGGAGGCAAGGAAGACCGATTGAGGAGAAGTTGTTGCACGAGACCAGGCTCACTCCAGCCGAATCAAGTTAGGTGGATAGCGGTGAATCCGGGAGGGGAAGAGAACGGAATGGCGTCGTCGTCGTCGTCGTCGATGTCGTCGAACACTCGCCTGGTGAGATGATGGGGATGACGATACCTGGAGAGATAGGTCCAGGTATTGCATGAAGAAGGAGGACAACAGAGGAACGAACTGAACCGACAAGAGGAAAGGTTCGAGTTGGAGTTTCAAGAGCCACGGCAGTGGGGGAGCAGCAATGACAGCAACGGGCAGGTACCGGGGCCAAGTTCACTGACCCAGCCGCAGGCATTGAACTCCCAACTGGTTCACGCAAGGAGGGAAATGAGAAGGGGCAGGGATACGTACCTACTGGCACACAAATCAGCACATTTTCATTGCAATTAAGAAGGTGCGCACTGTCACCAAAGTCACCTTATTTCAAGCGAAGAAAGAGGCACGCAATGCAGTCAGTCGGTCTCTCTTTTCCCTTGTCTTTTTCTTCCTTTGCTCCTTCTCCCCCGGTCCGCCGTCCGCGTCTGTAGTTCAGAATCCATTCACCAATTGGCCTCCTGAAAATACGGGAGGAGCAGAGGCTTGGCGGGAGCTAGGGCCAAACAGGGGAAAGTTCATGTGAACAGGGGTCTACCTGCAGCAGTCGCGAGTCGCGGCCACTCTTGGCTGAACGTCTTGGCTGAGCCGTTCGCTTGTGTGCACCGCCAATAGCAAGCCCGGACAAGTGGATTTTAACCGGCGGGTCTAGACCCATTTAAACCCCATTTCCCTTTCCAGTTACACGTCGCTTGTCTGATTGGCCCGGAAGAGGCCCTTATGGTGGGCAACCCCGGGCAAAGCTAAAGTAGGCCACCCCACCGTTGGTACCTTACTTTAACTTCCCCTCGGGTGAAAAAGGGGCAATTGTGCTTGACGACTCAAACATGTCGAGATGATCGTTGAACATCATTCCACTTCAACTTGATCAACACCACAATGATTGACCGACAAAACCACCACAAAAGCACGCAACCGGCCGTGATGGGCTGCCGTGGACGATGTGCCGACCTGTGCAACAAGTGGCTGCATCGACGGTCGGTGCAGTGCGCGCAGTGGCCCTAATCTTTGCGTTGATAAGACGTCCACATGGCAAATTGTAATATTATTATGTTCACCAAAAAAGCCCGTGTTTTTCTGGCGTACGATTCAGGCGCAGGATTCCCGATACGTCACAAGATAAAGCATTGTGATGGAGGATGAGCCTGATATGCGCCACGGCATTGGATGAAGCTTAATTCGAGCCTCCTTTACATCATACCGTCTCTCGAGCGTCTATCTCGAGGCACTGTGAGTTAGTTCAGCTGCAATGATCATCACCGGTGGGCCATCGAGGTTCCAAACAAGCCAAGTTCGACGACAGCTCAGCGCCAGACCCTCACACACGTGCTCCGACATTCTGGGCACATGGTTCTTTTGTTCTTCTCGTCCTCTTCCCCTCACTTGTTATCTTCTGAGTTGGTCTCACATATGTACGCACGATACTGTGCCAACAGCAAACCCAGGGATGTGGATGAGGACGGTTCATTCTCCCGGTAACGCCATCTCGGCCCCTCTGTCCCAAAGTGGGATTCTAACCCTAACCCTGAGGATTAAACTTTGCCGTCACTGGTTCTGCCAAGGCCCGCTTCTTGTTTTTGTTACGTGTGTTCCTTACATTGTTTCTTTCTTTCTCTCTTCACGTTTCACATCCGGGATCAAACTTGAACAATCACGGCCCATCCATTGTCTTCACCTTCAAATGGCTCCCAGAAAAATGATCAAATTCCAACACTTCATCCTGAACAATCAGTGCTTCGCCCGTCAACGTCAACAAGTAGGATAGGCTAGACGGCCCCAACAGTCCGGTGCCCCCGTTCGGCTCCGTCCCCGGTCCCACCATCCACACCAAAAAAAAGTCTGGGGCGGTCTGGACGGGAAGCTACTCCATGAGCTTAAGCTTAATCCTACCACTCCCACCAACGCTTTCAGTTCCTCTTCGCCACCATAAAGTTTATCGCCCGCAGCTCCACGAAAACCACGCGGCGCAGTCCGGCCCAATATGTATTGCGGTCTATCCACATAAGCGGGAATCGCTCGATGCGGGGAAAAAGAACGCTAGCATGAAGAACTATCGACCGTGGCTTTTGCCGCTAGTTAAGAAGCATTCCTCCTTCCTTATTCCTCAGGTCATCCCTTCGAGGGCGAGAGACACAAATTCACACGGTTTGGGATGCGGCGTCTTCCCAAAGGCCTCGAAGGCGAGGGAGCGTATACCGAGCTGAAGCCAGCCTGCCAGTGCAGCAGTTCGATACAGGCGAAAGCTCACATCCACAGACGCGACTCCGATCGAAAATCGGGTAGCCCAATTCATCACACGATATCAACATGGAACGCCAAACACATTCGAAAATCGTCGAACACACCCCACGTTGTGCAGAGCAGGTGTCATCTGTCACCCTCTGTCAAAACTGCCAGCACGGAGGGTCTCACGTCGTCCCAAAGTTCGCACGCACACCTGCCTCATCGTCCCTTTCTGTGAAAGCCCGTTGGTGTTCCTGATCTCCACCGCATCTTCGTGCAACACACCATCGTCGTCCGGTTCTCTTGTTGTACCGTCGGAGATCTGCTCGCCAGTCAACGCCTGCCGTTTCACTTTGGTCCCAAGTTCGCCTTTGTCCTTCTTCAAAAGCACATGTGTTTGTGTACGTGGATTGGAAGATTCGCGATCATGCTTTGCGATCTGATTCCAGATTCGTTTCGTGTTCGATCTTCCGCATGTTTGGGGAGAGTCCTGGGGAGCATCGTGCGCCTGATGACGTTAAGAAGGGTCTTTTGATGGTCAGAGAGCGACTCTATGAGATGATAAAGCAAAGCTGTTACTTCTCTATTTTACATTTGTGGGCGGTAAACATTTTCACCCCATTTTGAGCCCACCATTTGAGGGAGCCCGTAGAAACGTAGGAAAAAGACGGAGGACGGCTCAGGTTCACCAAATGGTGATCGCGCAATGAGCTCCTGGTCCTCGAAATGTGACAAAATAATGTGCCGTCGTCTCACTCAAAGCTAATCAAGCCGGCAGAGGAATTAAGATGAAATTCCAGGCAAGTCTCCGGACTCAAGTGTGAAGCACCTTCACGATTACCTGTATGGAAGTTTTCATCTCAAAACTCCTCAACTGTTTTTGGAAGCAAACTCTAGAAAGGCAAGAAAGGCAAAGTGTTCCTTCTAGGAACTTCTCTCTCACTCCTTCCGGGTCCGGGACGTGAGATGGAAGATGCTGACTCCGAGAATGATCTATCCGGAGCTCATGAGAAGGAAGACGGCTACCGAGGGCATAGTTCATCGTCAATGGTTACTTTCTTAGTCTTCATCGCATTTCGCTCACCTTGTGTGACTGGATTCCACGGCAGACCCCCATTCTCGCGAAAACAAGCCAGAGGGACCCAGAAAAGTGTCCGAGTAAGAGCCGAGGGACAAGAAGGACCTGATTTGTTAAAGGGGAGAATTACGACCTCAGATTAAAAGATGAAAGTTCACAGGTCATTCATGGGATTTCAAGCCGAAAAAGAGATCGAGCGTGAACAAACTACTGTCGAGCTTCCGCCGCCTGATGGTTCTAGCCTCAACATGAGATATCCGACGACATAGTTTGCTCTTACATTCACGCCTGAGCTCGCTGGGTACTCCCGCCTGGGGACGTCACCAAGTTCATAGCGATGTGATGGGTATTGTTTTAAAGTGCTGTTGCTTGCTGTACGATGCTTGGAACAGTAGCTGTTATGGCTGGGTATCCTATTTATAGAGAGAAGCTGGCTCTGCTGGAAAAATTTATTTTTGGCGTTAAGATATATTGACAGTACGCCGGGTTGCTTCTGGATGAAATGGACTGGGCAAGGAGTGGTTGTTTTGTATGTTGTGGGAGATGCTGAACGCTTTTTTTATCTTATGGTCTTTGGCCACCCGTAAAGGTGATTGTTTGTTTACTTCCCGGCTGCCTTTCCTCACATGATGAGGTTTTTCGTCTCAACATCCTGTTGTTTCCCCCCAGGCTGTTGCGCATGATGCAGAAATCGAACGATGAGAACGTCCTCATCTGAACCTCCAGCCAGGAGGGTTCTCACGAAGACCGCGAGGATCATCCTCCAGCCAAGTATAAGAAACCCCCTTTCCTCCCGCCAACGACGACGAGATTCTTTCCTCCTTCAACCTAACCACATCAATCTCACGAAGCTGTATCTCAGTCCACTCTCAACTTCAAGTTTCGCACCTGTCAACAGCTTCTACCTTCCAAGATGCGCACCACTCGCATCGCCACCGTCCTCCTGGCGTTGGCGCCCACTGCCATCCTCGGCAACCCCGTGCCTGTCCCCAAGGCCGGCGTCATCACCAGTAACCACCACGGTCTCACCGGTTCCAAGGTAAATTTCCCACCCTTATACCCCCCATCACCCTCAACTCAAACAACCAACACTTACCTTAACAAGGCCACCAACCATGGCATTGCCAACCGCGACGACCACAACCCCTCGACCAAAACCGGCGATCCCGGCGACTTGTGCATCAACGCCCATGCCACCATGATTTGCACCCCCGGCGGAGAGGATAATCCCAACTGGAACCAGAACACCAAGCGCTCTAAGCCTGACGACTCGGTCAACCTCGAGGCCACCGTCGTCGAGGCAGCTGCCAAAGACGAAGCCAGAGATGACACCGATCCCAGCGCCATCTGGAACTGCAGCTACAATTCCCTCAGACAGTACGAGTGCACCGGCGGCCCCGACAACGAGACCTGCGTGTTCGACGACGGTCGCCAGGTTTCTTGCACTACCAGCCAGAAGACTGCTATCACCAACCCTGCGAACAACTTGGAGGCCAGAGATGACAAGAACCCGTACTCCTCTCCCCCCTGGGTCTGCGGCGAAAACGACAACGGAGGGGTGACGTGCTGGAGCCCCAGCGAGACCTGCGTGTTTAACTGGCAGGGTCAGAAGAAGATTTGCACCCCCAACAACCCCGATAGCAAGACTGCTTCTGCCCTTGCCCTCGAGAGCAGAGACGGTGGTGATCCTGATTTCACCTGCGTCACTGACGTGAGGGGAGTTTACGTCTGCACTGGTCCTGATGTCCGCTGCGTCATTGGGAAGCAGGGTGATGCTACCTGCAGCTTCAATGGCCCCCAGGGCGATGCTGGTAGTGGTAATGATAAGAGCGATGGCGCCGGCAAAATCAAAGTCAACGAGGATCTTCTCGCGATGGTCCTCTCCACGGTTGCGCCCAAGCCCAAGGACGACAGTGACCCCTTCGACGCCAACCCTAACTACTCCTGCTCTCAGATCTCGGATTGGACTTGGTCTTGCGGTCCGAATGGTGTTGGTCCCGGCAATCCTAGCCGAAAGGTCAAGAGTCTCGACAGCCGTGTCTCGGACGATGAGCATTATGACCCTGGCCAGGGATGTAACCAGCCGCAGGGTTTCTTTGGCGGTTGTGACGGGAAGCATGCCACTAAGCGGGAGGAGATGTTTGTGAAAGTGGTTAAGAAGATGGCCGATGATGAGAAGAAGGATGTCAGCGTTGGAGGCTCGAATGCTGGACATTACGATCCTGGTCAGGGTTGCAACCAGCCGCAAGGCTTCTTTGGCGGTTGTGATGGAAAGGACGGCTCTGCCGAGAAACGGGATGTGGTTGAGAAGCTGGTTGTCGCTGAGGGAGAAGAGAAGAACGTCCCTGGTCAGGGTTGGCAGCCGTCATGCTTTTTCGGTGGTTGTAATGGAAAGGATACTATGAAGCGGGAGGAGATTGTCGAGGTGAGTGGAAAGCTGGCCGAGGAGGATGAGAAGAATGATATTGGCGATGGAGCCCCGGATGAGAATTATGACCCTGGTCAGGGTTGTAACCAGCCGCAAGGTTTCTTTGGGGGTTGTGATGGAAAGTAAGCGGAAGGTGGATGAGAAGCTGACTGCCATTGAGTAGGATGAGAAGAAAGCTGTCAGCAATGGCGGTCCCGACAACGGCGATGATAATCCGGATGAGGATTGCAGTGTGGTGGAAAGCTTTTTCTGGTATTGCAAGGGCAGGTGAGAAAGGATCGGACCGGACTGGGAATCTGCTCGCAATGCTGGGAGGTTCCTTGGGATCTTGACCACCAGCTACTTCTAACCAACCAAAGCTAAAGCTAGGGCAAAGGATAACTTGGACGCGGGAAGGTTCATCAGGGTTTTTAGGTCCAAGGATCTAGTCAAGATGCGTAATGGTGATAGCTCGACGGCTTGACGACAGAGGTATATCCGACAGTCACTGACGTGAACCAGATAGCTCACATATATAAACGCTCGTTGTCTTTGCAAGATAAGATCTCGTCAAGGCTTGACTTGACGACGATCAAGTTGACGCTTGCCATACTGGCTTTGGAATAAGTAGGCAGGCATTTTCGCCAAGTTGAAGTGTCAAATTAGCGATGAAAACGGCCCAGGGCAGCTTCGAAGCCAGAGGAAGTAAGGGGATCTTGTCAGAATATGCCTTGCGAACACTTGAGCTATGGTTTGCAGTCGTGATATGGTTCGAATTTGTCTGGAGCGATGCTCATGTGCGGTCCACCTGCAATAGAAGCCAGAGTTAGAAGAATAAGAACCGCCATGTTCTTGTGACCACCGAAGATGTGGTCGCGACGTATCTCCACGGATCTTTGATGTGAGAGATCCTTAGGATTTTGCCATATGTCTGCAATCTGCCACTGAACTTTTCTCAAGGAGGGAAAATGACTTGCCAGCCCATCGCGCGAGCCGCCACCGGTGGTTTGGTTCTTTCACTCCGCCCTCAGGTTCGTTCATTGTTCACGCGAAACGAAAACGGAAGGCACGCGTGAATGGGACATCCCATCTGAACCTTTCAGTTCGGCGCCAGCGAAATCGTGTCCCAAGCAGATGGACGGGAAAACACAAGAAGTCTTCCCGTCCATCTCCCACCTCCTCCTAAATTCTCCTCAACACCAACGTTTATCACCAACAACTTTTTGGTCTTTTGGTTTTGGCAACTTCTATCGCGACGCCCAGCAGCGCCACAGTACTAACGCAAGTACCTCTACCTCCGACCTACTTGCACCAGCCACACCTTCTTATCGTCCTTGCCAAGCCCCCCGATAAGCCCTCCTGCAGCGCACCCGGCACCCGCAGCGTCACCATCACAAGGATGTCTCACCACCACTCAGCCTGGACCGCGAACCGGTTCGGATCTCGTCCAGGCCACCCTACCGATCCGCGCCGCCATCACTGGAACGCCATCCAGGATTCTCTTCACCCCATCTACCCGCGTCCTCGTTCCAACGTCCAGCTCGATTACCACGGCGATATTCTGCCCCCGCCGCGACTGAAGGATAACGTTGATACCTTTTTTGGTCCGGTTAGTGAGGGTGGAAGTATGGTATGTTTTTCTTGTCCCTCCCCGTCCCCGTCACCACTCTCACTCCCCTTTTTCTTGTTTTATTTTCTTCTTTCTCTAATGTCATTACGTGTGACAGAACAAAGACGCCCACTTCACCCCCCTCCACCTCCACGCCTCCCACCACGCCGATCTCTTCGACGACTTCACGCGCGACCGCCTGCCCGCCTCGGAAGACATCTACGTGCCACCTCACTTACAGCCTCTCAACCCCGAAGACGAAGACGACGTTGTGCCCGACCAGCACGCTGCGTTCGGCATCCAAAAGGCTACGCAAAAGACGCGCGAGCCGGCCTGGAAAGATTTGGGACTGGATGAGCTGATGCAGCAGGGCCCTGGCGCGCCCGGGGCGGGATTGGGACTGGGAAATGGCGGGGTGGGTGGCGGGAGTACGGCGGGGGTTGCGGGGGGTGGAGGACCGGGAGCAGGGAATGGAGGGAGGAACAGGGTGGCTAGGAAGAAGATGAGGGCCGGTGGGCATGGGGGTTTGCCGAGGTGAATAATGTCGAAGTGGAAGGAGGGATGGCGATGATGACGAGCCATATGGACTGCGTCAGGACACGGCAGCTGAAGAAGCATCGTCATGGGATGCGCAGAAGAACGGGACAAGAGGAGATGGGAGATGACACACAATGACGGCGGCGCATGAGCGACGCGACAGCGCTGGCGAGTGGACAGCTATGGAACATTTGCGGTTATAGCATGGGCAGGAGTTCGGGTTTCCCTTTTGCGACTCTGTGACGGAGCGCAACGCATAGAGTTGGGAGGGTTAAATATTATATGGGTTAAGTTGACGGGTCCCGGATCACAGAACAAGAGATAACGGGTAGCGCCTCCAATATCACGACAGACGGCATGTTGAAAGCGGCGTATGGCGGCATAGCTAGGACGGCGCGAGATTGCTTATCAGACATATCCCATGGGCTTTTGATGTTAGAGTATTTTACTCGAAACGAGATCAGTTTTTACTTCCACAACTTCTGCGGTCTCCTCAACCCATGATAGATAATCATGCTTGCTCGCTTGAGCAATGCGCCTTTCTTATTAACTGGCCTTGGTTGGACCTGTGATAATATTCACACAAACAATGCCATCATAACCGCTTAAACGCCATGCTAAATGCCCAGTTCCAAGTCCCCAAAAAATCCCAAACAAACATGCGTCTCTTCAGTAACTCTCCTCCCTTCGAACCAGCTCATACCCCCTTTTCCACCTCCCTTGGACATTATCAACTCTTAGCCCCAATTAACGCCTCCCGCTCCAACACCTCCGGCTGGAACTTAACCAGGAAAACCGTTCTACCCGGCCACATCTCCCCAGCCTCCCCTCTCCCACCATCAGCCCCCGTCCCCCCACTCCCATTACTCCCACCCGCCGTATCCCCAACCGTATGCGCCGTCACCCTCGCCGGAAAGCCCGCACCATCACAAACGCCCTCTATTATTCCGGCGGCAAACGCCGCACAATTCAACTGGCTCATCTCCTTCGGCACACTGATATACGCGTTCACCAGCGGCTCGTTGTCGATGATCATGAACTCGTCGGGCGTGTCGGGGTTGGAGGATTTCTCCAGTCGGTCGGCTTGGCGCCCGAAGAGGTGCGTCCAGACGTTGATTTTGATGAAATGTAGGAGGGCGATTATGTTCAGCGGACGGAGTTGCGAGCGGGGAGGTTCGCGGAAGAGGAGGAGGTCGAGGAGTTTGAGGCCGATGGGGTGGCCTTGGAGGTTGAGTCTGCGCGCCGGTGGTGTGGTTAGCGGTTGGACTGGATAGATGGGCTGCGATACGCGAGGTGGGAAGAGAGGGTATGGGCGACGGGAGACGCCGCGCAGACAACCCCAATACTAGGGGATAGCGAGACACGGCCGAGTCAAGGCCGGGACAGAAGCTGGCAACAAAAGAATTGAAGAACCAAAGGACATACCGTTTCTCCAACTCCTGAATCCCCGTCACCCTCCTCTGCGCATACGACACCATCTCCGCAAACAAATACGCAAAAGCCGCCTTGCTCAGCTCCGCCGTCTTAGTGCGGTTAAGCGGCCGGTGATAAATCGTCTTGCCGTTCGACGGGTATCGGAGCCCGGAATCCCCTGCGCGCCCGCCGCCGCCGTTGCCTGCTCCGGCTGGTAGGTGGTTGGACATGGCTGTCGTGGCGCTTGCGTTGGGGATGTGGTCTGTCCGTTGTGGTTGGTAATGTGATGACGGGGCGAGTAATGGGCGGTAAGTGGTGAATATGTGCGCGCCGGTTAGGATTTGTGAGTGGTGTCGCGATGCTTGTAGACAGCCAGCTATGCTTGGTGGGATGGACGTGGGCTGGATTGGATGTTTGGGATCGTGGGACACGAACGGCCGCAAGTTGACGGGACTCGGGAGCTTCAGGTGTCGGTGGTGAACGAACGAAGCTACGGTAGCCGCGATTGATTGTGGCTTGACGGGTAGGTGGGTCCGGTGACCAGCGGGTACCTGGGAAGTACCGGTACTGCTTGCATGTACAGTCAGATCCCCTGTTCCAGCAACCCCTAAAATCTGGCCAGAGGGGTTGTTCGAACAGGGGGTGTTGCTCATACTAGGGTAGGGTGCACGGGCCGCACGACCAGAATATCGATTTACTACTAAATCTACTACAAAATAAATAATATTGAGATAATTTTAAGTGCTTTTTTTACCCTTAAGTTAACTATCTAGTATCTTTTACTCTATCCTACTCTTAATATCCTCCCCTAACTTCTTTTTAAGACTACGTATTGTACGTAACTCGTTAATATTATAAAAATTCGTAGTATTAAGAAAGAGTATAAAGTTATTAATATTATTAATTGTTACGAACTTAAACGACACAGGGGCCGCCCAAGCCACCGGGACCCGACAGCCCTACCCAAGGCGAGCAGTATAACCACCAAAGAATAGGACTAGGTCAGAAGGGCGCATAAGCGTGTTCACAGAATGCACGGGCTCACCAGTGATCCAGGGCTCACGGTGAGCAGGTGCTTACAATGAGCCAACATCACGAGTGAGCAGGACACTCAGAGGCATAGGAATCGAGACAAGCACTCAAGGTATAAAGGGACGACTGGAGAACTCAGATTATCAAATAGTTCGACAGTAGTCAATTGATCTTATCACCGAGACTAGTATTGCAAGCATACTTGTTGTGAACCTTTTGGCTTCACCGAACAGCACTGATAGTTTCTATCTTCAGCTATCCTACTTAGGCAGATCAGACTGCCGTTCGTCATATTAATGCTTAGTTTGAATATAATAATAGGAGGAGGGTAATAGAATTCCTTATTAAAATTAGAATATTAGTTACTATTAATATAAAGGTTTTTAAATCTTATAATTACTAATTCCAATATAGTATTAAAATTAGTAAGTTCCTTAGAGGATCCCTCCTCTTCAATAGGATTTAAGAAATTATTAATAGTTACAATTAAATAGTCTATAACGTTTAATAAGATTATAGTTTGGTTGAAAAGATTAATAATTTTATTATTCTATTATTATTGTTTACTACAATGCCCTAACTAACTTATAATAATAGTACTAGTATAGGGTTGTTATAGTAAACTATACACTTATAGTAGAGCGGAGCGGAAGTAGTAAAAAGTACAATAGTAGTGCTAAAGGAAGTAGCGTAGTTGTAAATATAATAGAAGAATGTTGTAAAAGAGGTTTTAGAGAAGACTCTACTCTTAAGATAGAAGATTATAGTAAACTTTACACTATAAGAAAAGACTATATTATATTCTTGTATTGTGCTTGCTTAAGGAGTAACTAATTGAAGGAGAGGAGAGGTTTCTATATATACGAATATTAGTATCTAAAAACTTCTAGAGTGTAGGAGCTTCCTATAAGTTAATAGGAATACTTGTAAAAGCACTATACTATAGAAGGAATGGACTGGATGTATAAGCTTTTATCGAATTCCATAACAACAAATTAGTTTAAAAAAAATGCTAGCTAAGTTAGAAGACCCTAGAATATAGTGGTAAAACCTTTGTATTCTAGTACATTCTATAGGGACTGAATTAATTAATTCCGTAAAAGGAATAGCGTTCTCAATAGTTAACCTTCTGTACTATAAGGTTGTACATGGCAGTTATAAGGTATAGTACTAGCCACACGTTAACAGTTATTAATTTGAGGGTTGGGTTAATTAAGTAACTTTTAAAATAATCAGCTTTTTTTAATAAGTAGTTAAAGTATTAAAATAGAAGTCTTTATACTAAGTCTATAAAATTTATAGTACGGTAACATTTAAATTTATTTTCTTTAAAGGGTTAAAGCTAAGATTACTATTAATAATATTAATTGTTACGGAACGCACTCGGGTGCCTCTTTCGGAACAATTATATAAGACTACTTAAGCAACCGAATTGCTAGCTTCGGTTACTTATACCCTTTTGTAGGAACACGGGCTGGCTAGCGTAGTAGTTTGCTACCGCCGTAACATTAATAATCTACTTTAAAAATTCCTTTCTATATTATTATTTAAAGAAGGAGATAATATCCCAATTTGCTAATTAATATCGTTATATTATTAAAGGGGGATAAATATAACTTTAATATAAGAAGGAGGGGGTTGAAGTTTAAAGTTAGCTTTGTAAGTATTAAAGTTATTTAATAAAAGAAAGTAAAGCTAGTTAAGTTTCGTACGTTCGAAGTAAGTATAAAAATCCTTATACTAAACTTTTATAATCGCTATTGTAAATTATACTTTCGTATTATTATACTAATAAATTTTATAAGTAACGAAATTAAATTTTCTTAAAGTAATAGGAACTTTTACTTTACTAATAATCTAAATTTTATACTAATTATTACTAGTATCGTTGTAAGGGGACAGCAGAGCTGTACGTAGGTGCTAGCTAATAAAGATCGATTAAGGTTCTACGAAGAGAAAAAGGAAGAAAGAGAGAGGCCCGTAGGGTAGACCCGGCCACTCGTCCTCAAAAGGTTGTACGTGTACACGTAACTCTATACGTACCTAACTACTTAAGGCAGCTGCTTAATTTAAACGAGTTATAGTTATAATAGTTATTAGGATACTAGAAGTTTTTAGCGCTAGTTGTTTAGCCCACAATGTACTAAATGCTAGTATTAGGCGCTAGCTCTATAACAATCATTAATAGTAACGCCTAAGGAGATATGTAATTTATTTTACTTTAAATTAGGGCGCTTAGTAGTAGTTAAGTTTAATAATAGGAATATTTTCTAAAAATAAGTAATCTAGTCTATATTATAATAGTTACTAGGAGGAGTATTAACAATAATAATACGAATAGCTTCTATTTAGCGGGCTACCTCTTTTATACTCTTTATAAAAGTAGCTTCCCTATAGAAGTGCCTATTTGTAATTTTGAACCTCTTTTTCAAAAGGATAGCCTACTTCCTCCTAAATAATAACGGCGGTTCAATAAGTTTACTCTTACGAGCTTCCTTTACGTTCTTTTAAATTTAAATAACTTTATACTTTAAAATCTTTATACTTATAGGCATATTATGTAATTTTATTTCTATTTGCTAAGTATATATAATCTTTTCTAGTATAGGAAATTAATTAAAAGGAATTTTAATTCTTTTTTCGAAATTACTAGCCTTACTTAAATAATTATTATTAAAGCAATTATAATATAGGTTAAGGATATAGGATATTTAAAACTTATTAAAATAAAGTTGGTAGTATTTAAAAACTTAATCGATTATTACTTTGAGGAATAGTTTTAGCAGTTAGTTCTTATACTATTTATAAATAGCTTTCTTTTAAGTAAGAGTAATATGTTAGGAACTTAAGCGAGTATATAGGCCGCCTAAGCTATCAGTACCCGACAGCTCCGCTAAGGATAAGCAATGTAACTTTAAACGGAAATTAGATTAAAAGGCGCCTAAGGAGTACTTACTAATAAATAGGCGTTTATAATAAGTAGGCGCTTATAGTAAGCAAGTGTTTATAATAAGTAGATGTTTATAATGAGTAAGTATTTACTAGTAAGTAGATACTTAAAACGAATAAATAGTATTAGATATTTAGGATATAAAGGGACGATTAAAGAATTTAAATTATTAGATAGTTTAATAGTAGTTAATAGACTATCGTTATTAAAGATTCGTATAATAATATTTATTATAAACCTTTTAACTTTACTAAATTATATTTAATAGTTTTTACTTTTAGCTATTTTATTTAGGTAGATTAAGATTATTATTCGTTATACGTTAATTATTCCCTTTGGCTTATTTTAGATAATATTAAAAGTATTTTTGCTTTAATATGTCTTTTTCCGCTGAGCCTACTAATATTACCCCTTAAGATGAACTTTTGAATGCTTTTGCTATATATTAGTAATTTAAAGCGTTTTAGGATTATATTATTTAATAGAAATACAACTCTACACTAAATCTAGCTACTTTGAAGCGAAGGCGGAAAAAGGAATTCCTTTTAAGGAACGTAATAGAGTTAAATTGTTTATACTTAAGTAGTTGGACGGCTAGTAGGCTACCTTCGTAGGATTTTTAATTTAGATATAAATTTATTTCGACTTCTATAAGGATTAATTTACATTTAAATATAAGAAGGTAATTTACATAAGTACCCGATTTGTAAATAAAGTTCTTACTTAATACAAGCTTATTTTTAAAAATTATTACGAAAAAGAAAATAAGGTTTCGGATTTTATTAAAGAGTATCTATTTGTACGGACCTCTACTTTTTTTCCCCATACATATCCCTAACCCTAGCGAATCGCAACATGTTAAATGTATTCTTTTATTAATTTTGCCCAAAAATCTAAGCATTTCAATATTTTATACATTTGCCCAGACTATCATACCCCACCCAGATGTGCACCCCCAGATAGATTATTTATAGGGCATTTTACAACGCACTTTATAGGGCACTTAACGGCACGGTCGCATACACCCGTCGGCTGGGGGGTCGCTGCATTAGTTATTTATATTACGGTTCGTGGTGAAAACGCATAGAAAAATGATAGATCATTCCCTACCGTTAATAGATACGTGCGCGTTGTTTATTTAGCAATATTTGGCGATGCGCGATGTAGTAGATTGATTTTAATAAGGGTGGTGGTAATGTGTTTGGTGGAGGAAGTAATACGACGAGGCATATGTTAGAATAATCGCCAAGTCTGGCTGGGTGGCCAGTGCAGTACGAGGGTGGCCTGTGCAACCCCTAGATGCGTATAATGGCCTGAAATCTGGGAGCTTGGCGGGCGCGGTACGTGCTAGATTAGTACAAGTCGATTGCTGTGACGAACGGCAGTCTGATCTGCCTAAGTAGGATAGCTGAAGGTAGAAACTTATTAGTGCTGTTCGGTGAAGCTAAAGGGTTCACAACAAGTATGTTCGCAATACTGGTCTCGGTGATAAGATCAATTGACTACTGTCGAACTATTTGACAATTTGAGTTCTCCAGTCGTCCCTTTATACTATAGTGCCTTCTATCTACATGCGCCCGGCTCATCGATCGTAGTCCTGGCTCATGAGCTTCTTTCCTGGCTCATAAGCTTCGTGCTATCTCATGAGCCCGTTGCTGGCTCATGAGCTTCTTGTTGGCTCATAAGCCTCATGTTGGCTCATGAGCCTGTTTGTCAGCTTATGAGCCCTTCCCTGCTCTGCCCCTGGTCCTTGGTTATGCTAAGGTTACACTGCCCAGCCTTCACGTGGCTGTTGCGTTACCAGTGGCTTGGTTGGCCCATAGCATCGCTTATAGTTCGTAACAATTGCTAGGCGCTAGGGTTAGGGATATGTATGGGGAAAAAAGTGGGGGTCCGTACAAATAGATTTTTCGGTCCGTACAAATAGATCTTCTCTTTTATTAAGAAGGTTTTAAATTTTTATACCGAATTTATTAAAGTACTTTCTAGAGTCTTTAAAGAAAAGAATGAAATTTAATAAGTTTAAAAATATTTAACCTATTTGTAATAAATAAAATTTACTTTAGCCTATATTACGTTCTTTAAGTAAAATGTTCTTCGTAGTAATATTAATAATAATAGGTTAATATAGTTATTCTATAATAGCCTTAAAGATAAAGTTAAGGACGAACTCTATAAGGAGGACCGATTTAATTCTATCGATATATATATAAATAAGGTTATTTGTTTTAATAATTATTAGTTTTAGCGAAAATAGGAAAAGAAGGAAAAAACGCTTTCCTTCGTTCCCTTTAAATTTAATAATAATAATATTAAGAAGAAACGGACTTAAAGTATTTATATTTTAAGAACTACCTATACTAAACCTATAGAAATCGATGCTACTCAAGTTAATTAAGGTAAACGAGACTTCTTTTAAGTTAAGTACTTTAATTGTAGGAAGAAGAAATATATAAAGAAGGATTATTATACTCTTAAGTAATTAAAGTAGAAGAAAATTAAGGCCGCTACGGTAGAGGGAGTACGAGTGGTCAAGATTATTAATATTAATTATAATTAAAATAATTTTAAAGATACTATCGATAGAGCCCGAAATTATAATTTCGAAGTATAATAGAATATACTTAATAAATTCAATTAAAAGGATCCCTAATAAAGGAGCTTAGGTGTAACGAACGGCAGTCTAATCTACCTAAATAAGATAACTAAAAGTAATAACTATTAGTAAACGTTGAATAAAGCTAAAGGGTTCACAACAAGTATAGTAGCGTTATACTAGTCTCGATAATAATAATCAATTAACTACTATCGAACTATCTAACAATCTAAGTTCTCCAATCGTCCCTTTATACCGCATCGTAAACTTCGTTACTACTCGAGGTTCTTTAGCTTATTTTTAGAATTTAGCTCACCTTTGTAAGCCCGTGCCTATCCTTTTCCTATCCTAATTACACTACCTAGCCTTTACGTAGCTACAATATACCGGTAGCTTAGTTAGCCCGTGTTCTTCGCTTATAGTTCGTAATATTAGGCTACTAGGAATTGTTTTAAGGACGAATTATTATTCGAGAATAAATTTATTAAATATTAATATAGGAAGAAGTTAGCTATATTACTATTATAGACTAAAAGCTCCTTACGATTATATATATTATAAGTACCTCCCTACTTATTGCGCTCCCTCTTACGCTTAACTTTTAGGACGATAATATTCGGAACTTTATTAGTTTATATTAATACGGACGATTTAA
Source organism: Neurospora cerealis (assembly GCA_009806085.1). NCBI lineage: Eukaryota > Fungi > Ascomycota > Sordariomycetes > Sordariales > Sordariaceae > Neurospora > Neurospora cerealis. The sequence continues at coordinate 790,969 of RAOY01000012.1, forward strand.
CGATTCTGCTACTAGTTATTAAATAGACCCCTTGGAAGATTATTGCTGAAAGAGTGAAGAAGGTGAGAAATAGGGCGACTTTTAGAAGAAATATATAATTATTATTAAGGGAGAATTAACGACTGCTTAGAACGACTACCCTAGTTAAATAGGAGCTTACTAGTTAATAAAAGGAGATATTATTTAAATATACCTTTTTTACTTTTTGTACTTTCGGATACTACAATTTTAATATATTACCTACGGCTATTACGAATATTATAGGAAGAAGCGGGATAATTACTTTTAGCCTATTAGAAGATTAGACGCTTGTGATAGGTAGGTATCATATGTATTGTATTTTGTCGTCCCGCTGCTAGAAACCTAACAACTTTTTCCATCGTACTGGAATAAGACCATAGGCACTTCCAGCTATCACACACTCCCTCTCCCTCTATTCCTAATCGTCCTTCCATCGCCAAACAACGGCAACCAATGATGCTTTCAAAGCTGCCCTGTCCACCACCGTCACAACTTCCTCATTTCCCTTCTAATCTCATCCACCCCATCATTAAAGGTAGGTCGGAACTTGTTCATCAACGCCGCCCTTTTCCTTCGACAACCTCCCATCTCATCCGCACTGTCGCTTTCCCTGGTTCGTTTCTCCCCAGCCATAGATGTATTGCCATCCGGCCGGCCACACTAAATCACGCCGGCACCTTTACTATCCTCATCCCTTAGGATCTGAAGTTGTGTCTTAAACTCCTTCGATGCCCATTCCCAATAGCTGTGCCAGACCTGGTTAGTACCCGCCACTGCAGCCGACCCCCCGGGAACTGCCGCTCCGACCGCGCCGCCCGTGCTGAGAAAAGCCTTGAGTTTCTCCCCGAGCAAGAGCGTGACCCTAAGTGCTGCCCGGTTGGCCTCGGCTTGCTTCTCGAGCTCCTGCTTGACCGCTGTGTCCTTGAGCTTGGTCGACAGCGTCTTACGGAAGGCCTCTGCGATGGAGTCGAGGCGGCGAATGGTCTCATCGGGGTCGATGTAGGCGAGCTTGGAGACCATGAGGTTGCAGAGAGCCTTGATGTCGTTGTCGTCCGACAGGCCGGCGACAATGCGGTCGTAAAGATCGATGATGCTGATGCGGGAAAAGGCGGTTTCCATAAGCGCGTAGAGGGTCTCGTATGCGGCCTAGGAATGTTAGTCTCAGGTAACCTTGTACACAAGAATCATGTACTCACCTTGCGAAGTTCTAAACCGTCATCAATGATATGCTTGAACGGACCCATCTGCACCTCCCTAATGAGCTCCGGCTTGATCACCGTCTCCCTCATGACATAAGGCATCAGCTTGTTAAGATGACCGAGGATGATGTCCGCCTTGTTGTGCGCCGCCGAGTTGAGGGTCGACATGGCATGACGACGGTTCTCCATCTCAGGATCTTCCAGCATCGTCTTGAGCATGTCAACCAGGTGGCTCTTGAGCATGCTGTCGAAGACCTCGTTCTCATCGGGGAGAGTGTAGCGAAGGGCCTGAATGGCGATGGCCCTCAACAAAGGCGACTGGTCGTTGAGCAGGGACTATGGAAGTTAGTGCCGGAAAATCTTTCAGAACGGGTAGGTCCCAACTTACCACAAGCTTCAACATGTACGTCTTGGGATCAATGATGACCAACCGACCAATACACTCTGCACAAACAGCCTTGTTATCCTCCGACCCCGACGCAGCAAGGATCTGGTCCCAGATTGGCGTCGATAACTGACCAAGGTCGGTCGAAGAAAGAGCAACCTGCTGAAGAACCTCCTTGATAGACTGAAGGAGCAAGTACTGCGTGTTACCCCCTTGATGCATTGACTGAAGGATCACGGGGACATAAGCAGCTACGTTGCCCGCTCCAGCACGACCCAAAGCAACGGCAGCAGAAAGCGACGTCTTGTCGTACTCGCTATGGAACTGCTCAAGGAAGAGGCTGGGAGAGTACGGGAACTTGTCTCCAAGACGAAGTCCAGCCTCACCCAGGATGGTAAGCGCAAGGCTGGCCCTTTCACCTTTCTGCTTCTGAATCTCCTGGACGAATAGCTCGGCCGTGTAGGTGCCCTTGTTACCACTCGCCACAAGAAGGGTACCGATAACCTTGCCGACCACCGATGGGTCACCGCTCAGGGCAACCTCGTTGAGCAGGCGCTGCATAAGAACCTCCCCCTTCCCAGTCTGGCCGATGCTATGGACGAGCACTAGAAGAGAGTCGAGGACCGTACCTGTAACTGTCGACTCCATAAGTAGTTTACACAGCGCGGTCATGAGCTCCTCAGTGATGACGATTTGCGGCTTCTCCTGGGCCAGGCGTGCAAGCACGAGAAGACCGGGGCCAAGAAGTTGGGCATCGTAGTGGGTGATGACTGTGACCAGCGCGGTCACCACCTTTTGGACAGTCGCATCATCCAGGGTGTTCTTGGTAGCCGGCGAGAGGACCAAATGCTTGAGAGCCATGACGCTGGAACCCCTCAAGGCACGGTTGGCCTTGCGCAACTGAGCGGCAAGTTCCACAACAACTTCTTGGGTCCATGGCGCGTCGAAAGAAACTCCAGACGACGAGAGAGCGGCAACAGTGTCAATTGCTCGAACGGCGGCGAGACGCGTTGTTTCGTTGAAGAGCCTTTCCTTAAGGTGACCGAGAGCAGTCTTCCGGTCCTCGTCCGAGAGCAAGGCAGCGCCCTCGGTACTCGATGTTCGAGAGAGGAGGGTCCCAAGGGCATGGATGGCCTTCTGGCGAACTTCAGCGTCAGCGTCATTGTCAGTGGTGCGGTCAACCATCACACTGTAAAGCTTCTGCAGCTCTCCCTTATACTTTTGCGCGGTCATACGAGCACGCGGGGGGGTGATGGCCTTGGAGACTTCCTCGGCGGTTTGGACAGCCTCAGCGGCGATCTTGTAGACACGGTCATGAACAACCGAAACAACGCCGTCAACAATCTTTGGTAGGTAAGGCTGCAGGTCATTTGAAGAGTGGTTCCTGGCGAAGCTGCTAATCAGGCGAAGCGCCGCAATGCGAAGAGTGTTAGTCGTAGCAGAGGCGCTGCCACCAGCAAAGGGAATCTGCGCTGATGAAGTGCTCAGACCGGTCAGTTTGATGGCATCCAGGATAAGATCCGTGACCTGGTCGAGATATGGTGCAAGGCCACCCTTTTGAACAGAAATCAGATCATCAAGGATACTGATTGTGGCCTGCTTCGTGGGAATGAGCTTGCCCTTGAGCAACTTGGTAGCCGACTTGACGATAGCAGGAGTGAGGGCGGCAAGATCGGCACGGGGTCCCGTTGCTGGGATCTTTTCGGCCTTTGGCGACGTAAGTCCGGTGCCGGAGAGGCTGACCGGCATCCCAGCTTGACCAGCTGCGCTACTCTGGCGTCTGCGCTTCCGGCTTTGAGGAGCTGGGCCAAGGCTATCGCCAGTGGCGCTGTCGATCGTAAAGTCGGGAATTACACCCTCTCCCGTCTTGCGAATCAGCAGGGAGATGGCAGAGAGAACCTCAAGACGAACATTCTCCTCGCGCTCGTCGAACCTCTTGACCAATGCCGGAGCAACCTTTTGGTAGAGAACACCGCTCTCCAGGAGGTCGCCGCTGCTTCTTGTGGAAATGATGGTGTGGAGGGCCTTGGCAGCACACCGCCTGACCTTCCAGCTGGCATCATCGTCGTCGTCGAAGTTACCGTCAGCCTCAAACTCGTCGTCATCGTCGAAACCGTCATCCTCCTCTTCCTCCTCTTCCATCTCTTCGTCCTCGTCGGCGGCGTAGTTGGGGTCGAACTTGAGGTACCGCAGACACGCCTCGATGGCATCATTCGTGTACGGACGCATCTGGTTGGGGCAGGAGGAGAGAAATGCGTCCAGCGCAACAAGAGCGGCTTCTCGGACATCGCTCCATTCCGAGGCAGTCTCGCTGCCTTCTTGGATCGCTTCGAGTTGTGCCTGCAACTCCTCCTCGTTAAGGGCATCGAGAACGAAACTGACCACTTCTGGCAGATATCGGCCAAACCTGTGAGGAATGGAGCGGGCCATAGAACCCAGGATTGTGATGTAGAGACGGCGGGTGGCGGGTGGCATGCTAGACTTGCGTAACAGAGCGACAGTGCGCTTAACGAAAGCAGCCAAGAGATCGTCCGACAAATAATGAGCCAGCATGGACACGGCGGCAACGGCCCTCTTCTTGACGACCGAAGTGCACTTCTCCTGGGCCAAGAGGTTGAGAACGGCATCGTGGAGAGCCTCGATCTCGACAAGGGTAAGCACTGGGCCGAAGCATCTGACAACTTCTATGAGAACGTCGACAGAGTCCGAAGTGACCTGGCCTCCCTGAAGCAGACCGGGTACCTGCTTGCCGGTAGTCTGACCGAGGAAGCGAGGAATAAGCAGCTTATTGATGCTGTCATAAGCCTCTTGGGCTTCCTTGCTCGGCGCAACACCAGGCACAGGACGCGGCAAGGCTTCGACGACAGCTTTGAGGGCCATGGCAGGAACCGAGTTGACATCCGAGTTATGGCTTTGCAACTCGATAAGCTTCTGCATGGCCGTGGTGTAGAGCGGAGATGGGAGCTTCTTGACTAGGGGACCCAGCACCTTGATGGCCTGGTTCTGGACCTCGCCATTCTGGTCACTCAAAGCCTTGATGACCTCGTCGAGAGTGCGATTTGATGTGTTGAAGTCGTGTTGGAGGATGTCTGGCTTGGCAATGTTGAAGGTGGCCAACAGATCGTTGAGGGCCATGTAGCGGAAATCGGGGTCGGCATCACTGATCTTCATGAGGAGGAGGCTGACCGTGTGGGAGGTCGGGTTGGTCGGGACGGTCGTCGCCATGATGGATGTATTATTATTGTGGGATCAACCGCACATTCGATAATGGTACTAGATGTGGCAAACACTGGGATTTCTATGGCGATGTTAGCTTCCGCGCGTTAAAATGTTGCGCCGTGTGATATGGTGCTAGCAGTAAACAGTTGTTGATGCTGGCAACTTGATGGTGTTGATGTCGCGAGGTGAAGTGGAGATGGGCCAGCAAGGTGACGGAGGGTCATTGAGAGCTATGTACCACCTACATATAAACAGACCAGTACAATGGCTGCCCAGGTGCCTTCAGAGCTGGAGCTAGCTAGGCTTTGCTTTGTGGACGGGACTGGACTGGTGTGATCCAAGAGTCGTCGTTGCTTCGTTGGTCGGGGAGCTGGATGGAAATGCGCAGGAAAGGACGGAAGCTGCAGGAATTTGTTGCGGGAGGAAAAGTCGAATGTTTGTTTGCCTCGCTCTTTCAGTGTCAGGTCAACAACACGCAGCCACCAGGCATGAACTGTAAAGTCAACCGAAAGGTGCCCATCTGCAGTCTGGACGGCGACCCAAGTGGGAGCTCATGCCCGCCGCTGCTGTCAAATGGTGGGGTAATGACAGGGGTGACCTGCCAAGGTACGTACCGCCAGACTCCAGGCAGGCGCCGGCTTGCGGCAGGCAAGTGGAGTCACTTCTTCTGGCATTATGTTCGGCAAGCTCGGACCACCTGGTGTTGATTCTCAGTCGAATTGGTCGTGAGAATACTGTGTAAACCCAACACGTTACGGTCAGTACATTACACCTTGACATACTCTTATCACGCATTCAAGCGTCTTTATTCTACCTTTGAACCTGACTTCTACGCATTTCCTAAATGGAAGAATCCCTAAGTGACTCTGGCCGATGTCTTTTCAGATTATTATAATCCCTGTTACCGTTTTGTAACGGCTTTCCCTAGTTAAAGCGAGCCGTATTGGACTGTCCATGTTCGGTTTATTTTTACGACCACTTCGTCAAACCACAGAGGACAAGAGCTCCCGATCAACAACACTGCAACCCCGGATGCAAAACTTCACGATCTCTATCAGATGGTCTTGAAACGACTTAATTGGATAATTTTGACAGAAAGAAAAGAAACATCCATAACAGTGCATCCTAAGACGACGGCCAAAGGAGCTCATCAAGGGGTTTATCCGTTGCATCGCTGGCGCCAAGACCCCCGTGTAAGTCATCGACATCATTGATGGTGTCGTCCAATGGCAACCGGTCAGGATCGGGAAATGGCTGGAAAAGATCAGGGGAGGGGAACTTCTATCCCGTCCGGCAGAGGACATCAGGGACAGATTCCGTGTGTGACATAATGGACGTGAAAGAGAATTGGGTGACACAAGACCCTATATATGATGAAGTGATTCCCTCTAGCTACCCTTTCCGGTGTTAACAAACGACGTTCATCCATTTGCCTCTACCCTTAAAGTGCAAGACACGAACAACATATATACACCCTTCACTATACCAACCTTCACAATGCTAGCCTCAAGAATCGGAGCTTCCATCCTGCGATCAGCAGTTCGCCAGCCCATCCTTAATCAACTGGCTTCGACACGTTCCGTTGGCAAAAGAGGATACCCAACTTTGGGCAATGTTCACAAGGCAAGCGACCGGACATGGTATGCTTCTTTCTATGTCTCCTGGTGTCAACATGAGTCGCACGATCGCAGCTAACAATTGCTCAGGTTGCTCACGTCTCTTGGAATCTCCCTGCCAATCGGCTTCTACCTAGTGACAAGCGGATCAGCAAAGAAGAAACCCGTCGGTCACGGAAAGGAGCACGAAGGATACAAGAGCCACGACGAACACAAAGAGGAAGAGGCCAGCGGGAAGCAAACAGACGACAACGAGAAGCTGAAAGAGACCAGTTCGGACAATAAGAACACGGACTTCAAGACGGATGATGAAAGCAGCTCCAAGCAGTCAAATCAAAGGGATAGGCTGAAGGATGACAAGGTGAGTGAACCTGTACTTGATGAGAACTCATGCTGACTTGTATGGCCCATCTTGCAGTCGGCCGGGGACTTGGGGACGGTCTCGGAAGGTTCATCTGACGCAGGACCTAATCCCGCTGCACCCTCACCAGAGTCATCGTCGGAGCCAAAAGATTCTACAAGCAGCAAGTCCGGCCTACCTGATTCACTACCCGGTGCCAGCTCGACCGAAAAGGCCATTGGCAGGGGATGAAGTGGAGGATGCTTATCTGGGTGTGGACGAGGGAAGGCATGATTTAGCCTCATGCAAGAACGGATGAGTGAGCGTGTACATTATATCTGTCAATTTGACTTCGTTATGCTGGCGAGCGCGGTCAATCAAGAATAAACTGCGGTTGTTACTTACTGAGCATATCCCGGATAACCTTCGATGACGCAATGTCAATTGACCCTGAAGGAGAGTTCGACATTTGGGGAGTCGGCGCAAGCGCAACTCGATGCCGACGCCTACCTCTCACGAACCAAAACACCAAGTACGAGGAAAGAACACATGACAAGCAAACAAAGCATGCGTGCTTGAAATAGCAACTTACCAGACTTTCACCTCGCCCTGTTAAACCGCCATCTTCCTTCGCGGAACACTTCTCCAGTTCATCCCAGCCACTCATTTGCCCCCAGCCATCATCCCGGCAAACCAGCATCATTATTTTCCGCACATCCAGTCGTTTCCCCCATCCTCGTTCACACTCATAATGGAGGACCGAGAGATGTCGACCAAAACAGAAAGCACATCGTCCAGGCCGCCGGAAATCCCAGAAAATGACTGGAAAATCAGTCTCTACGACCCCGGCGACAACGATGACTGTCCCCGAGCTTGTTTTCTCCCCTGTGACATGTTCGGCCGCACCCGCTATCGATTGAACTTGATAAAACAAGGTCAAGATCCTCTCGATCTCACCGATTACAAAGACTTCAACCCCACTTGTTGGAAGTTCTTCGGTCTGTGCACTGGGGGTTTCTGTACGTCTCACACTTACTCTTCTCTAACACTCGGCCTGTGATCTTTGGTTAACAATAACAAAGATATCGGCAGCGGCATCTACACCGGCAAAGAGACAACCAGGATCCGTGAAAAGTACGGCATTAAGGGCACAGCAGGAGACGACATAACCACGGGGATTCTCTGCCAGCCATGTTCCCTGATTCGAAATGACCTCGAGGTCCGCCAGCGTGAGGGCATGAAACAAGAGACCGATCTTCCTCCCCCGAGACCCCTTGGCGAGATCTACCAGCCCATCTTTGCCATTAAGCCCGATGGCTACAAGTCGGAGCCACGAATGACTACTCCCCGGGGCATATTGAAGCCAATCACGTCTCCAGAAACCTCATCGCCGCCGGACGGACAACCCGCTCTGCGAGAAGTACGCTTCCGCGAACCAGGGCAGGGAAATGCACCCAATATGGCTGCCTCGTACCCTACTGAAGTCGGCTATGTCTCTCAATCTCCCATCAGCCCTAGGACCGAGGCTGGTCCTTCGAATGTCAATCAACGACGCAGCAGAGAGGGAACTCTCACTCCTATCGATGAAGTAGACAGTCAAGCTGCCGAAGAAAGGAAGAAGAGCACCATCGTGGGCCCAGCAATGAACACCTTCCAGAGGACGACAAGCCCACCTGTGATGCACGTCACCACCAGCAATGCCCCCATTCAGGCGCCAATCCCCACGCGTGACCACGACAGATCTGGCAAACGTCGAAGCCCGGACAACGATCGGTTGGAAGAACCCGTCCAGTCCCGGGAATCACCTCCAAAGGCACACACTGGATCTACCAATGCTCGAAGTTCTGAGTACCAGCCTGATCGCCTTGAAGCTCCGAGCCGGTCCCGGGAATCGCCCTCGAAGGCACCCACTGGATCTGCCAATGCTCGGAATTTAGAGAACCAGCCCGATCGGCTTGAAGAGTCAAGCCGGCGATCGCCGAGCCGGCCCCTGGACTCACCCCCAAAGGCACTCAGGTCTAACGTTGCCAGGATCTTGTCTGACTCACCTCCAACCTCACAAAGATCTCTTGATGTTCGACTGTCCGGGGACAGATCTGATGAAGGACCTGCACAATTTCCAGTGATAGAAGCGCGCGTTCCATCACCCGATCTCTCTCGAAAAGCACCCAACATTGGAAAGCCCCGCACCCCGGTCCGCAAATCCAGATTCTCCGAGGAGTTTGACGAGCCTTCTGCCGACATGATGTTCTCTCGCATTCCTGACGCTGCCCCGAGCAGCTCCCTCGACGCCCCTCCTCGACTTCCGCACTTGCCTGGTGCATTCGACACTCCAGCTATGCCACGCGCAACCGTCCCTGCAGGCTCCTCTAACGTCCCTACCCAACTTCCCCAGCTGCCTGGCGCATTTCCTTCCTCTTCACACTCCGAGACACCAAACATGAAGCCATCGGCTCTTGAGCAGCTTTCTGCGCTGAGGGATGTAGCGAACCAATCTCCCAAGGTGGTCACTGTCGAGGAGGCGGAGGCTTCGATTTCAGAAACGATCCAGGACCGGGTGGACGAAGCGAGAGTCGGTGATCGTCCTCATGACCTCGCCCAAGACTCGCAACTCCCAGCGGTTCCTACACGGGACAACAGACACCGTCTCAGCATCGACGAGCAACTAGCGTAGGACGTCGCTCGTTCGCAACCCTATGATCTGGGCTCGGACATCATCGTTGGAGTGCCTCCTCAGGTAGAAGCTCACGATCTCGGCGCTGATACCGTTGTCCCCTTGCCGGATCAACCAGAAGCTCATGGTCTGCATATGGAACCCAAGGTTGCTCTGGCCGCCGCCAGGATCAGAGATCACCCCATCGAGTCCGACCCACGCATTAACTCGCCCAAACCAACCTCCATCCGCGATCACAGAATTGCCGAGGACAAGCGACTCGTGGTGCCGAGGACCAACAGCCCTTTCAGACACGGTATCCACCTGGATCAACGTGTGCCGACGCCGCCGGCGGTGGTAGGATCGCATGACCTCCTCGGAGACAAGCAAATCGCCACGCCCAGTCCTAGTCCGGGTCGCGAGAACCATAACCTCAACGCTGACCAGAGGATTGCGAGTCCGGGTCTAGGATCGAGGCTTGGAGGCCTGACGGGTGGAAGACCTCACTCGCTTCGCCACGATAGTCGCGTTGGGACCCCAAAGTCGTCGGGAGAAAATGTCCATGATTTGGCAGCGGATGCCAGAGTGCCGTCTCGTGATATCCCGGCGGCCGATGTGAGGGCTGATGTGAGGGTGCCGACCGCGACCGGGCCAGTAAGTCCGTTGGCGAAGAGTCCGGAGCCGAGAAGTCCCCCGCCCAAGAGACCAGCTGCCGCTAGTCCGGCTTTGAGCGCGTCCAGTATCAGCATTGGGACCAGGGCGCATCAATTGCTGGAACACTTCTTGGAGAGGGATCGGAGGGGTGCGGAGCGGAGGAGTGGGGATAAGTCGTGAGTTGGTGGTTTTTTTTATGGAGCGAGAGAATAAGGAACGACACCACGGGGAGTTTGGCGGAGTTGAGATGTTCGAGGAAGGCTGTGCAAGATGGTCACACTCTGGATGGGGACTGCGCGGGAAACACCTAGGATAATGACGGAATTGATGGTCGAGATGAGTCGGTTGGAAAACAAACGGATACCTGCAAACAAAAGCTTTAATCATTAGTCTTAATCATTAGCGTCAGACACCTAGAATCCGAGTACATAGTAATCGTTATTCTCTCCAGTGGAGTTTGGTGGTGTTTGTGAGCTGGGTCAGGTGAGGGTGACCTATGTGCCGTGAATACAGCCAACGAAATGGCTGGCGTTGTGCGCAGATTGATTTGATTCCGCCTTTTTACTCACCTACCCTCTACTTTCTGACCTACCCGCGATTTTGTTTCCAGCTTGTTGCCAGCACCCAGCGGATCTTGGCCCGAGTGTCGGCCGATGCCGGGCGGCATAACAACTCCATCATGTCCCGGTGCCGGAGGCAGCGGACCCGACCCCACCGGCTCCGTCTCCGTCTCACAAAGTGGGTCCGCCCGCGACATCTGAACTTTCCCCTGTCCGAGGTCTTGGCGGCGGGGTGGTTCCCGCTGCCCCCGACTCCAGATTGCGAAGTTGCCCCTCTGTCACATTCCGAATTCCTGAGACGACTTCCTGGACTTCCCCAGACTCACGACCGAAAGTGTTGCACCGCCTGACTCGATTGAACTTTCATTGAGTTGCCGCGCAGAGGATTTTCAGATCTTCGTCTCTTTCACCAAAACAACTCGTTCGGACAAGCAAATACCGACGGAACTGTTTGGCGACTACTTGCGACCAGCATCAGTCACTCACCCCTCACCCTCACCACCAAATAATCACTCCAAACTCACCCGAGTCAACAAGACCAAAATCACCACCACCATGTCCGAACAAAAGCAAACAGTCCACATCGGCACCCGCCGCTCCGCCCTCGCCCTCCGACAAGTCGACCTCGTCATCGCCGCCCTCCAGCCTCACCATCCCAACGTCCACTTCCAAGTGCACGCCCTCGCCACCCTCGGCGACAAGAACCAAACGGCTTCCCTCCCCTCTCTCGGCAAGGGCCTCTGGACCAACGAGCTCGAAGCCAAGTTGTTCAACAACGAAGTCGATTTCATCGTGCACTGCCTCAAGGACATGCCCACCACGCTTCCCGAGGGCGGCAAGATCGGGGTCGTTACTGAAAGAGAGGATCCGAGGGATGTGGTGGTCATGAAAAAGAAGTGGGCCGAGCAGGGCAGGTATAAGACCCTATCTGACCTGCCTGAGGGCGCCATCGTGGGAACCAGCTCCGTGCGCCGCGCGGCGCAACTGCGCAGACGGTACCCCGGGTTGGTGTTCAAGGACGTGCGTGGCAACATCGAGACAAGAATGAGGAAGTGCGACGAGGAGGATTACGACTGCATCATTCTTGCCGCGGCGGGTTTGTTGAGGATGGGGTACGATGAGCGGATTGCGCAGTGGTTGGATTCGACGACGGAGGGTGGAGGAATGTTGCATGCGGTTGGACAGGGCGCGCTGGCGATGGAGATTAGAGAGGGCGATGAGAAGACGCTGGAGATCATCAAGCCGTTGTGTCATGAGAAGACGATGCTGGCGACGTTTGCGGAGCGCGCGGTCATGAGGAGCTTGGAGGGCGGGTGCAGTGTGCCGATTGGGGTCGAGACGAAGTGGGTTGGCGAGGATCAGTTGCAGCTTAAGGCGACGGTGGTCAGCTTGGATGGAAAGGAGAGTGTGGATGGGCAGAGCGTGGAGGTGATCAAGACGATTGAGGAGGCCGAGGAGATGGGTAAGAAGTTGGCGGAGGACCTGGCGAAGAGGGGTGCGCAGAAGATTCTGGACTTTGTCAACCAGGGTCGTGCCTCGGGTGGTGCGCTCAAGGTTGGTGATCTCTGAGTGCTGTATGTTTCTGTACGATAGAGAAGGATCAAAAGTTGGCGCGATGTTTCTGCGGGCGAACCAAAAGCTAAGAGGTATGCCAGGCGCAACCCCGGGATTCTACGATCTGCTGAATGTTTTCCATGCATAATACATATTCTGGTATGACACTTAAATGCGTTCCGTTGCATGCATGCTTGTCCGATGAACTCCAATTCGATGTATGCATAACTACCAAACACCGCCCTTCGCCGTCTGATGATACGAGTACTTCTTTGGGCGTACTTCTTAGGCCCCCATGTTGTTGTTGTTGTCGTTGTCTAAAAGCAGGTTGAACTGTCCGAAATTGAGTTGATCCCCGCAACCATTTCCCCGGTTCCGTCATAAATGGCCAATATACACCAAGCATCATTAATCTTTTTCCATCAAACACCCCATATTTTTTAAATATCATGCGTAAAGGATCGTTTAGTGGTCCTCCTCGGCGGCAGTGAACTCCTTGTAGGCCTCCTCGTCCATGAGCTTCTCGAGATCCGCGACGCCCTTCTCGCTAACCTGGACCTTGGCGACCCAACCGCCGCTGGCAGAGTGGTCCTCGGGAACCTTGTTGATCGTGGAAGGGCTCTCCTCGAGGGTCAGGTTGGAAGCGATGACCTTGCAGCTGATAGGGGCGTTGATGTCGGCAGCAGACTTGACGGACTCGACGGCACCAAGGGCATCGCCGGCCTGGACCTCCTTGCCCTCCTCGGGGAGCTCGACGAAGACGACGTCGCCGAGGGCTTTGGCGGCGTAGGAGCTGATGCCGACGTAACCGGTCTTCTTGTCGTCGGAGAGCTCGATCCACTCGTGCTCGCGGGTGTACTTCCTTAGCTCATCTGTTTGTGGTGGTGGTGCTGGTTAGCATGTTGTTGCGATTGTGCGCGCATGTGTTGTGGTTGTGTGAATCATGTCGCAAAAAGGGAGACTCCGCTATCGGGAAGCGCATCGGCTGATGGAGACGGGAACGGGCAGCTCACTGTTGGCAGTAACGGAGAAGGGACGCGCAATGCGGACGGAGCTCTGGGCGAAAGCAGAGACAGCGGAAGGACGAGCAATCCTGAGGCAGCGAGCAATTGAGGCCATTGTGACGGTTGTTGGTGGTGGGAGGAGGGGGTGGACGGAAGGCGTGTATATCGGCTTGAACTTGGGGTGTAGTTGTTAGTGTTCAATCAATGCACCGGCCAGAAGTTCAGAAAAAGGCACAGACGGGACGTCGAATGACGACAAAAACGGACTGCCGGCCACCCGACAAACGGCTAGACTCGGGGCCAGCAGCTGTCAAGGCCGGGTTGCCAAGACCACGGAACCGAGCAGCGGGAGTCACAGTCACGATGGTACTTCGGCCGTCGAATGCAACCCAGATTATGTAAGCCACCAGCAAAGCATGGCTGGTCGGGCCATCAAGGTGGAACGGGCCGGATCTGGGGAAGATGAAAACAAAAGCACGTCACCGGTCAACACATGGCAGACTTGCAAATGGAGTGTCCACTGTTGACTGTCCACCCCCGCGACATTGGACATTGGCAGCAAGGAGGCAGCATGGCACTCTCAGCGCGGGAGGGTGAGCTCAATGGGCAATGGACAATCGATGGAAAGTCGCAAGTGAGCGATGCACGATGCTATGGCTTGCTCTGACATGCAGCCTGCCATAGGTTGATGCTTCCGATGAGGTTCAGATGCTGCAAGGGCCCGAGTGTGGATGTCTTGTTTACATCGGAGCTCTCTTGTTGACATTGTTGATCCTCGAATCCTGGAGGCAAGATGGTATTAGAGTTATTACCATCTTTGCTCTTCAACGGTTGATGTGCAACACAACTGAATAAGCCCCTCGGTCGGTGTCACCATGCCCTTCTGCCCCTCACACTGCGCCATCTCTCATATCTGACTGCCGTGTTGCCTTGATATTGCCGGGTGCCAAATCCCTTTTCAGCTGTCAAGGACTTCTTTGTTTTTGGCGCGGGGTTCGTCTTATCGTGATTGTCATGGCAATATCTCCTGGCCCAAATTGGAGACCCAAAACATTCGACATGGTACTGACTGCCTATCGCCACATGCTCGTTCGGGCTTATCGTCAACACAGCTGAATATTTTCACAGTTTGATTAAATAGGAGCCACCCATGCAAACGGAGAACGGAGCAGCCGCAAGCGCGCACGCATGAGGATTGAGATCTTTTGACGCCAACGACTCCAGCGCGAGAGAAGAACAGGCGCCCAGCCAAGCCAAGCGCTAGCGGATCCACCTTCTGCGATTCCCAAGTGGAGTCTTCGTCTGATCGATTCGACGAGAATCACCCGAAGCGGATTGGAGCTCCTCCCCCTTGGTCCGTGCGTGCCTAGCATCATCGTCCTGTCCGTCACTCTGCTGCCCGTCAGCGCCGCCAGCCCTGCACACGCACCGCACCCGCACCGTCCTTGCGGGAGTGTCTAGCCAAAAGCCAACATCAATCGCGCCGGTCCGACTCATTGCATGGCATCTCGCAGCATCTGAATCCACTTCCATTCATTCATTCTATCGATTCATTCCATCTCCATTCCCACTTCCATCGTCCACTCCAGTTGTTGCTGCAGCATCACTACTCTGCCCGCACCCAGCTGCCATCATCCATTCGTCGCCGTCCGCAGTCAGCAGTCTCCAGAGCCTTGTGAAACGGTAATTGTCGACTATCGCACCATCCCCGATTGCGTTGCATCTTCCACGACCGACCCGGCGAACCACACTTGTCTGCCTCCAGGTAGCAAGCCAGAGAAAGGAGCAGCATACAAGCAAGCAATTAAGCCGAACACCAACCAATATCACGCACCATATACCCATCCTTTAACCACGGCCAACATATCCGACCGCGCCGTCTCAACCAGCAAGACCACCTTTTCCTCCCCTCCTCCCACTTCGTCTAGCCGCCCGAACCCACGAGGAAAGCGTCATACGGGGTTTCACCAAACACCACAAACGGACGACGACAAACCGATCGCTTGATCCCTCCCGTCCGACCCCTTTCGGCTTGTCTTACTCTCGCCCGCACAGATAAACCATCATCGAAGGCCGAGCCCCCTGCCTACCCCTCCCTCTCATCCACTGTCAAGCTGGACTTCTCGCCCTTCTCCGCGGGGTCCCCGGGCCAGTTCCTTGATAATAACAACAGCAACATGGACACCGTGGTGATGGATCACGATCAAACCATTAGCCCAAACGAGGCTCAGCTTCCTCACAACAACATTCCAGATGACAACATGGGTGGTCTCGAGGATTCACCCCAGATAACACCCGACCAAAACGGCTTCCCAGATCGCCATTACCAACAGCAATTCGATCAGAACCGCAACAGCTCACCACGGTCATATTCGCAACACGACAACTTCGACTCAGACCGATATGCCACACCACCAGCACCCCAGGCTTCGATATCACGACCGCCCTCGGGGCTCGGAGGCCAGAACCCATCCCAGTCCGCAGAACACGGCTCTAGGACAACCGCCGGCGGGAGTTCCAGCGAGCAGGCCAACGGGCGCAATCATGTAGTAATCAAGGTCGGCATGGTCGGTGATGCACAGATTGGCAAGACAAGTTTGATGGTCAAATACGTTGAAGGCAGTTGGGACGAGGACTACATCCAGACCCTGGGCGTCAACTTCATGGAAAAGACCATCAGCATCCGCAATACCGAGATTACCTTCAGCATCTGGGATCTTGGCGGTCAACGCGAGTTCGTCAATATGTTGCCGCTCGTGTGCAACGATGCTGTAGCCATCCTCTTCATGTTCGACCTGACCCGGAAGAGTACGTTGAACAGCATCAAGGAATGGTACCGCCAGGGGCGAGGATTCAACAAGACGGCCATTCCCGTCCTTGTAGGCACAAAGTACGATCACTTCGTGAACCTTTCGCGGGAGGAGCAGGAGGAAATTTCCAACCAGGTAGGATCACGTGTGCGTATACGGCAAAGTTCCTGCTTGCTGATATTACTTTTCCAGGCTCGGCGCTTCGCCAAGGCGATGCGTGCGGCACTGATCTTTAGCAGCACCAGTCACAGCATCAATGTCCAAAAGGTAGGTCGCACTCCGTTTGCTGTAATTGGTGCACAGTCTGACTGTTTCGCAGATCTTCAAGATCGTGCTATCCAAAGCCTTCGATCTAAAATGCACAATTCCCGAAATTAGCAACGTTGGCGAACCACTTCTCCTGTATCAGTCTGTATAGGTCGATGAGTAAACTCGATCCTGTCAACCGCCTTTGCGACAACCGTCCGAGCGGCGTCCTCCTCCGATCTGCAATTTGCATTAATGCCCCTGGCTGGCGACGGAGCGATGGCACGTGTCGAGTACTTGTAACGGTCACTCCCCTTTGACAGAGGAGACCCAAGCAACAGGCTAGCGAGGCGTCGTCCTCGTCGCACATATTCGCTTCATAACCCATATGCCCAAATTTCACTCAGGCAGCTTCACACATCGGCACAATAGCAGTCTGTGACCGTTCGCTTTGCTATTCAGCAAATCAAGCACAATGGAGGAGGATGGGCGTGAGTGGCGTTAACAACAAGACATTTATAGTCTTTAGAGTCCGTTGTAAGAGGTGGGTGGTTTGGGACAGATCATACCAAATGGACATCTCGATCCGATATAAGATGGGAAGGGCATTCTATACCAGGCACACGGAGCACAAGGAATACGTGGGGTCTGTCCCTTTGATCCGTCCCCGGTACAGGTAGAATGGGACTGGATGTTTATTCTTTGGTTGTATGTGTTTTAATTCAACGTTGGCAGTCAACATATCGGTATTTCCCTACACCTTCTTGGCATTCTCATTTCCTTCTGAGCCGCTGGCATGAACATCAACCGTCTTTTTACCAGCAGAAGTCCCGAGACATCGACCATTCCCGGGCTCTCGCCTCGAAAGTCATAGCATGTATCTTCCGGCACAGTGCTCGGTCGGTCTACCATATAATTGACCACTTACCAGATACAAATGGCCACGGCGGCTGTATATCCGAATCTCGCATACCCGTTCCCAGAACCAATTGCCGAACGAAGTGCCACCGGGATTGAGGCAAGAACTCGTAAAGGTGAGCTTCATCCTCTACAAGAAGGAAGAGCACGTAGGCTAGAACCAAGAAATGACGTACATTGCAAGGTTCTGTCCTCACAAGGTCGGTTTCCCAAAACTTGTTGTTCTTCCCAATATGGTTCACGTACTCCCGCTTGCGGATGTCGCAGTAGACAACGGAACAGGCATACGCAAACCTCGAGAATCGTACTCGAACCTCATCCCGGACCCCAGGGCCTAGCCAGATATTTCCATCATTCCCCTTGCGGCTGACACATCACACGCGAGGACAATGCGAGGTTGTCAGAGGTTTGTCCCTCCCTGCCCTGCTCGTGGTCCGTTACCTCGTGCCTGGCCAACTCAGATGCCGCGCAATCACTGACTGAGGATAGTTGCTCACGTCAAACCCTTCATCCTCTCTTTGGGACTCGAGCTCTTCGTCTGGGTGCCACATCAACAAGCATGGTGCTTTATCCGTCAAGTGATGACGATTCCATTTGTCCTCGACGAACATCCGGCAGCCAACAACCATGCCCAATTTCACCACCGAGAACATCAACTCCGCCGGCTTATCGAGCTCATCCAGTGGTTTCCAACACCGCGGACTACGTCCTGAAAATCGGCGCTTGGGAAGCAGTCTCTTTGCCCCCCCAAGGCGTGAAACTACGACGTGACCAAAGGTTTCGTCGTCGGTGGTTGGGGAGGCACCGCAACTCGAAGGCGTCGGACAACTAGAGGGACTTTGACATCGCTTGGCTAACGAAGCTCTCCGAACGGCCTTTCCTTCCGAACTGACGAATCCCAATCTCGCTACCAGAGAAAGAAAACCGATAGAGGAGGTTAAAAGCATCCACGATCACATCATCGCATCCATCTGAGACATTCCCCCTTCCCAAACCACGGCCATCTTGACCACCAAAGCTGCAGAAGGGCCCAACACCGACCGCAACACCGAAGCATCATGAAGTCCTCCATCGCCCTCTGCTCTGCAGCCTTCTTCTGCCTGGCACTCGGTCAGAGCACAGCAGGATCGGGCACGACGTTCTGGCAAGCCGCGGCGCCGTCGAGCACCGCTCCGAGCACTTGGACTCCGAGCACGCCGGCTCCTGCTGGTCAGGCGCTGTGCGGGCAAGGGTTTACTTATTGCGGGTATATTTTGAGAGATCATCAGAGTGAGTTTTCGATCCCGAGTAACTTCGCGGTTTATTTATTTTCCATTCGCTTTCCTCTTGCTCTCTCCTCACATTCTTCTTCCGCCTTCCCTTATTATATCTCCTCGCCCTATCATCAGCCTTTCTATATCTTTCTCTTCACTTTATTATTATCCGCTTCTTACAATTTTCTTACCCATTTTTTACCATGTTTTTACCCTCTCTTAACCTTCTTCTTACCTTCTCTTTACCTTCTCTTCACCTTTTCTTTCCCCTCTTTTTACCCTCTTTTCACCCTCTATTTACTCCTTTTTTACCCTCTCTTCACCCTCTTCTTACCCCCTCTTTACCCTTTTCTCACTTTCTCTTTACCTTCGTTTTACTTTCTTTTCACATTTGTATTACCTTTCTTTTATTATCCCTTCTTTTTCTTCCAATTCTTAGCTATTTTTTCCCTTTCTCTCTATTATTATCTTTCCCGCCCACCTCCCGGTAACCTTCGCATCCCGCATCCCGACAGCCGCTTCGGCATATAAGAGCTTTCTCTCCCCCGATCGCTCTCGCCCACATTCCTTGCCCTTCCGAACAACCGGAGACATCCCGTTTCTACCTCACCGGAGTTCCGACGCTAGCTAACATCTCTCTCCTCAGACTTCAAAGAAGAAGACGTAGTCAAAGCCTACTGCGCCGCCTCCAAAGGCAACTGCGCCAACGGCAAAACCAAAACCGACCCAATCCAAGGCCTCTACGTCTGCCTCCCCGCCAACGCCAACCCCAAGGAAGATTCCACGTCCCAGTCCCCGAACCCGCACTACGACTCCTCTTCTTCCACTCCCATGTCATCCGGCAAATCCATCTCCAGTCTCTCCCGTTTCTTCAGCATCTTGTCTTCGCGCACGCATATCAACCATGCTGTCCATGAGAACATGGATGGGAATGGCAAGGGGATGATGCAAGCGAGACAAGCGCCGACGTCGAGCAACGCCACGAATGCGGGGAATGATGGTGGTAGTTGCAATACGTTGGCTACGGCGGGGAATAGGATTGAGTTGCTTTGCGCGTGTGGAGGAAATTGTTTGAATCCGGTGTCGGATCATATTGGGAGGTGTGACCAGTCTTGCTAGTGAGCATCGACGTTGGGAGTTCGGAGGGTAATGGGGTGATGCAGAGATCGGGGAACGAGAAAAGCCAGCGGAGGTCGAAACTTTCTTACTTTTTTTTTTTTTTTTTTTTTTTTNTGGGGGGGGGGGGGGGGGGGGGGGGGGGGGGGGGGGGGGAGGTTTTTTTTTTTTTTTTTTTTTTTTTTTTTTTTTTTTCCAGATTCGAGTTCTTCCTTGTCGAGTTGTCTCATCGCGAGGCAGCTGTCTATAGACTAGTCAATCGAAGAGTCATTTCATGATTTGATGCCTCCATCTTGAACATCGCAGTCGAAAGCATGAAGGATGCACAAACAATCCGATGGCAGTGGAGGTGACAAGTGACTAGAGGAAGAAAAGATAACGTCCGGGAAGCCTTTCGGTGACCTGGTGGCCGTAAGGTCTCATTCACGAAGCTGGGCAGCTTCAGAGATGTTTGTAGTAACTCCCATAGGGGGAAGCCGCGCACAATATTATATTTCCTTGCACCTTATACACGAATTTCCAACGTCGACATCGCGATAATCACATCTTCACCAAACAAGTTGCTCGCCATCATGTTTCCCATTCAGAGTGTATCTTTTCGCCCCGCACGACAACGCCAACAAGCCACATCGCAGTAACAAGAAATGATGATCGTGTCCGCTACTGTATTACCTACTTCAAATTGCCAAGATGGCAAGGTTGCCAACAGTCAGCCGGCCACTCATCCGCTTGCCATGCAACAGCTCCTCCCTGCATGCATGATGCAAGCCCGCCTTGATGTTCAAGGGACACTTCACACAAATGAACTGATTCACGGGATGAGTAAGCAAGAGTCGAAAGCCATCACAAGATCACATGTCAAGTTTTCCGCCTTCCCCATGTTGGTATATCTACTATACAACCATTTTGTTATTTGACATCTACGGCCTCAGACGGAATACAGGCAAGCATTGTACATCCACGTTGACGAACTGACAGCCTAATAATGAATAGGGCATGCACGATTCAAGCACGACAAGGCGTGGAAGCGGATACCCTCAAGTGATTCCTTTGATGGGACTCAACAAGTCAAGCCTTTTTTTTGCGATGCTATGATGTTTTGAAATCAGACAATCCGTTGAAATACACTGGTGTTCTCATGTTTTCATAGCAGGCATAAGGTTTTGCCAGTGGGAAATCACATCTTCGCCCGTCAAGTAAGCCCCATGTCGTCACTCCTAAATTCCGGCAAGCAACTCATGTTGTCACTGTTCACCTGCCCACAATATCCTGATCACATGACAACAACCTAACGAAAGCCATCATCAAATGAGCCATGACTGACTGTCCACCAGCCTACTCCCAACGTCTATATGTACAGAAGCAAAGAGTCAAAAGGCGATCATCAAGCAACAAGCACAGTATAACGAACTTTTCATTCCACCCAAATTAGTAGTCCACCTGTTTTCGTGGAGTGACTGAATGTCCAGAAACAAAACCCTCAACGCCCCCAAACCATGTATTATGTATCATGTTTCCCCAAACTCATACAACCATGTATCCATCCGCATTATACTCAAACAAGCAGTCACGCCCTTCAGATACTCCCAAACTCATCCTCATCAATCATCCTCCCCAAAATCAGACTCTGAATAACCAACTCATCACTCAACGTCCTGATCTTCTTCAACGCTGGTTGCTTCTCCGCCTCGATCGGCTCATAGACGTACCCAACGCTCTGCCTCTTCCTCTTCTTGCTCTTTGTGCTGCTCTTCCTGCCGCCACCGGCGCCACTGCTGGCATCACTTTCGCCCACTCCCAGCACACTCGGACTCGTGAACAGCTCTGCCCCATCGGCCTTCCCATCCACATAAACCCAATCATACGGTTTCCCCTTACCGCCTTCCGCCTCCTTCTCCGCCCTCTCCAACTCCCTCTTCGCCTCATCCAAACTGCCCACCCGCCTCAACTCCGCCCCCAGTACTCTCGCCAAGAAAACATAAGCCATCTTCCTCCCCTCCTCTTGCTTCTCCTTATCCTTCTCCTTCTGGCTTCTCCTCCCTTTCTTATCGCTGCCCGTGGTCACGACAAGGAGTATCCTACTTCCACCCAACCACCTCCCTCTCTTGCCCACCACCTCTACGAGCTTTGCTGTCCTGGCATCATAGGGCTGCAAGTTGCGTGAAAGGATGGCATCGCCCAAGAAGGTAGACTGTCCTGCGGCGAGGAGGTAGGGCGACCAGTCGATTATCGAGTTGGAAGATAGGCAGGCGACAACCCAGCGGGAAGCCAGAATGGGAAGGCCGAGGGCGAGGGCTTGCATATACTTGACTTTGCGAGAGTGGCCGTCGGCTATAAGGGCTGTGAATCCGGTGGATGAGCCGGCCTTGTTGAGGAGAAGGTCGGGTGATTCGTCCGGCGGTGATGAGGAGTGGCTTTCGTCTTTGGAGGTTAAGGCGGCAGGTTGGACGGGTATGGGCTCGAATAACTCGTCGAATCCGTTGTCCAGGATGCGGCCGCCTGCTTGCTTGATGCGTCTTTCAATGTTGAACGCGGTTTCCATGCGTGCGTTGTACTGGTCCGCGTTCTCGCCTGTCCGCTTCGACTGGAAGGATATCGCAAACGCCATGCCTTCAAAGATCTTTGACCCACGCTGAGGGGGGGCGGTCATGGATGATGCTCTGCTGGGTTTGAGCAATGAACTGCGAGACGTGCGAACGCTCTGTTCGAACGTGGGCATCGTGGCCCCGGAGATGGACAGCTCATCGGCAGAACTGGACAGCTGCCTCTCGACCCGTGCCGAGTGGCGCAGGCTTTCTGTTGAACTGATCTTTGGGAGTTTGGGCAGCCGGCCACCGTCACGCCGAAGGTTGCTCACAGGCGCCGGGGATGAGCTGCCAAGATTAGGCCTGGTAAAACTAGTCGAAGGTTCCCTTGCCGGCACGGCACTTGACGGAATGACAGGGGTGGAGGAGAGATTCGATAGATCCGAGGTTGTCTGAACAGCAGCATCGACGGTAGACGATGACAGTCTGGCCTTGGTTGTCTTAGCCGTGCTCGATGTCGGTATTTTTGCTGCCTGATCTGCAGAGGCCGAGACCGTCTTCTTTCGGTTTCTTCTTTCGAAAAACGGCGGCGACGAAGTGGGAATATTATCAGAGGGTGCTGGTAAGGCGGGGAGTTGAGAAGACGACGGAGGTTCCTGCGCGGATTCCTCCTCAAGCATGTTCTCGGCTGGACTCGTTTTTGGGTCCGCACCCGCACCGGATGTATCAGCTCTCTGTTTCTCGTGGATTGGCGAAAGAGGCCTGGGTGCCGGACGCTGGCTTGGTCGTGGGATCTTGGAGATGGCCTCAGGCCCCGGTGCCCGATCCTCATCTGGCCCAGACTGCGTAGACTCATCATCGACCGCATGCGCCGCAGTAGGCTTGCCCCCCTGTCCCTGAGAATTTTCTACCGTATTTGGTATTGCTGATTCCTCATCCCCATGCTCTGGCTCTTGCGTCGCCAGTTTTGCTTTGCCACGCCTGTTCTTGCTGGATGACGGGATCTCAACATCATCTGACTTGGCCGCCCGCGGAAACCGGATCTCAGTGAGTTGTTCCAAGGCAGCCTTTTTCTTCAACCTTGCCCTTCCGCGCCTGACTATGGATGTTTCTGCATCTTCATCGTTCGGAGAGCCTGGGGGATCTGATCCCGCTATCGAACTTGACCACCGCTCCTGCGATTTATCCATCGGCTCATAGCTGGCAAAGGGACGTTGTGCAGCCTTCTTCTTCTTGGGTGGCTTTGTTTGTGGCGATTCAGGAATCACCACGTCGTCTTCCAAGACACCAGGGCCAGGGCTTGCGAGCCCTCGCTGCGTTGCCCTCGGCGGGGGTGCATCGGGTAAGGCAGCTGGACTTGATGGTACATTATGCGCGGGCGATGAACGCAGACCCCGGGCTCGCAGTGGCGACGACACAGCCAAGTTCGGTGATACTGTGTGATGCATGAAATCTGAAGGGGAAGGGCGCGAAGAGGTGGGACTGGCGAAGGCTTTTGCGGCAGAAGAAAATTGGGTGGTTCCGAATAGCTGCGAAGGACCCAGGAGCTGTGATTTGCTCTGGCGAAACGGATTGTTATCCGAGATCGGAGTCTCGGGCACCTGACGGGCAGGCGAAGCCTGTTGTTTCTGCGACTGCATATCCCGCAGGCGCGCGATACTGCCAAAGTCAACGCGACCTGATCCATCTTGGGTTGTCGAGGTGGTCTTGTTCGTGGCGGGAGTGTCGAGAAGTCGGGACCCTCGTGGTCCGGGAACTGTTGTCGTAACAGAGACTGGCTCCAGAGAAGGGCTGCTTGCGCCAAGTTTTGGCGAGCTTCGAAGAGTATCTCTGGTTTTCGCCTGTGACGCTGAAGCAACATATCTCTCGTAGCTCCTTCCGCTGTTTGATTGTGTCGTCTCGTTGGAATGGGCGGAAGGCTGCGTTTCGGCCTGCTTCTGTTCCTCTGCCCTTTCAGCCTCTTCCGCTTGCAGCTGTTTCTCCTTCTCCAGCTTCTCTCGAGCTTCTTGGCGCGCCTTTTCTTCTGCTTCTCGCCTCTCCTGCTCTTCTTTCTTTTTGTTTTGCCTTTCGTTTTCCTCCTGCTCCCACTGAGCGGCCATCACCAAGAGTTGGGACGGCTTGAACCATGAAACCTTTGGCTTTTTTGCCTCTTCCCGTTCTCGTTTGCGTTCTGCAGCCTGTTGGGCCTTCCATGCGCGGTACGCTTCCATATCGATCGGCTTGTTTTCGGTGAGGTCGTCGGCGGGGCGAGAGTTGCGGATCTGCGAATTTGTTCATGTTAGCGCAGCCTTCGCCACGGCGCAATCGTCTTAGCATTTCGGGGGGAGTTGCGTACCCTGTCCTCCTCCGATTGCGTCAGGGGAGGGAACAGATCCTCATCCCTCGGTTTTCTCGGTTTACTCATAGTCGGAAGATGCGCCGAGGATGTTTTCGAGGACGATGACGGATTCGAGATTGTTGACGGCGGTTGGATGTTGCTTGTCTGAGAAGCGCCAAGACGCCCTGCGGTTAGCAGGTCGTCGAAATTGCGGTAACTGGGAAGTGAGAAGTAGCTGATAACATACTTGGCCGGCGCCGTAGGTTTTCATGTAATCATCGAGGACAGCCTGGGTGTCGAGTGATTCGGTCGCGTCGTGGTCGCGGTTGTCATTGAGCGCGTTGGACATGGTGACGTTTCACTGGCCCAAGGCTCGCTAGTGTCTGCAGGTGCTGACGGATGCATGCGCGGATGCTGCGCGGGGCACCCGATCACTCGTATCCGATTCGAGCACACTGTGTCCGGACAGGCGAAAGTTGCGTGAGCGGTCTGGACAGTTTCGACTCTTGCCGCACAAACATTTCAGGATGGACTTTGCTCAATCGGAATCGTGGCTTGCTGGTTTGCTGACTCGCCGTCAAGGTTGTTGGTTCGGCTAAAGAGGGATTGCATCAAGGGAAAGTCGAGAGGCACGGTGTGGCGGCGCGACGAGAGCGCGCTGTCACGTGCACATACTTAAACCACCGGCTTCTGATAAGATAAAGCATGCACGGCAGCACGTCATTGCCCCCCTGCTCTTGCCCCACACCTCAGCCACCGCTCCAGCCACCCCCATGGTCGACCCCACTTGTGTCTGTGCCGCTGCGGAGGGTTCGTCCCCACTTGGATTCGTCTTGGCAATGGACCCTTCGTCAGTCGGACTTCCGAAACCAAGCTTGATCAACGAAGCTCAAAACATAAGCACACGTTGTGACACTCACTCACCTACCACTCAAAAAGCGTTCCCGAATGATACAAACCGTAAGAATATACAGCTTCACCGCTACCACATTCTCGAGCGCAAACCAAGCGTCATTATTTGTTCGTCTCCCAACGCGGGTGGGCGTTGTCAACGGAAACTGTAATGCTGCGAATTTGTGATGTCATGCCGGCCTGGTATGATTGCGTCATTCAGCCACAGGAACGCGTGCATGTCAACATGGATGTTTTCGGACAAAAGAACTCTTTCTCGGCTTCAAGGGATACCGGCCAAGAGATGGATCGGCCCGGAGCAAAAAGGCGTCGACGTTGACGGCACTTGTCGCTTTGTAGCTGTCCATGGCCCTGAGCCGGAAGCTGTCGTGCTCCCATGATATGTAAGAAGGAAGGCACGAGATCGACAGGGCAACAACATCGAACTAACAGAATGAGAACGCCGGCACTTTCCAGATACGGAATGAGAAGAATGGCGTGCTTGGTGCACCATGATTGACGTGCATTGGACAGCGAGTAGGACCGAGGAAAAGAAAAAAACGAAAAACCCCCAAATATGTATGAAAAGAACGGCGGGTGCAACAAACGGCAAGATGTTCCGACGAATGTCGTCTCCAATCCCTGCATCCCCGTGCCTTGGATCTTCACGCAATTCCCTCCATCCGGTCCTCTTCAGATTGTTTCCGGCCGAAATGTAACCATATCACAATATCCTTTACAACTTTCAACTTTCATCTGCCTCTTCCTTGGTCATATAACGTGTTTCCATCGCACGCAGCATCCAAATTCCGTATTCACCACAGACATCTCTGACTCTCGCTCCCATCGTTTCCCAACATTATATTGGCTTTCTATCTCGCAAGTTGACTTGGGACATACCTCCATTTAAGCCATGTCGGCCCGCACGCCAAGTCCGCCGCGGCACAATGGGACGGATAAGTCTCGGATCTCCGATGCCAATGCCAGTACAGCTTTCAAGGAGGATGTTCGCCCCGGCCTCTGGTCATGGACCAAGCTCGACGATACGACCGCTGTCGGTCCTCGCATAGGCCCAGTCCAACAAAGCGTCGCCACGACGAGTTCCGACAGCGATGACAGCATTGCTTCGCCAGAACGGCAGCACGAACTTGAAAAGGGAAATGCCATCCAGTACCGCACATGCAGTTGGCAAAAGGTCTGTAGCATCCCAAGCACCGATCGCAACTTTCTCGAGTTACAAACTGACCACCAAGCCGAAGACTGCCGCGCTGCTCTTTTCCGAGTACATATGCTTGGCCATCATGAGCTTTCCGTGGTCATACAGCGTATTGGGTCTTGTTCCCGGGTGAGTTGAGACCCCTGAACATGCAATCCAACACGGAAACGCAGCCGCTCACAGTTCACAGGTTAATCTTGACGGTGGTTGTTTGTTTGGTCGTACTCTACACGTAAGCCTCGTCACAGTTCCTCACCACTTCTGTCTACACATCCTAACTTATAAATAGCTCACTGGTCCTGTGGGAGTTCTGTCTACGGCATCCCGAAGTCCGGGATGTCTGTGATATCGGCCAAATGCTCTTTTGGAACAAAAATTGGGCTTGGTGGGCCACTGCCATCATGTTTCTACTCAACAACACTGTAAGCCGGCTACTGGTGTAACACGCGGACTACAGACTAACAGGCACCAGTTTATCCAAGGCTTGCATGTCGTCGTGGGCGCCCAATATCTCAACACCATGACCGGCACAGACCCGGGTGTCGCTTGTCGGACTGTCAGCTTCGGTATCATTGTCGCGCTTGTCTGCTGGCTCTGCTCACTCCCACGAACATTCAACACATTGTCCAAGCTTGGAGTGTTTTCTGCTTTCTTTACCTTCATTTCTGTCCTCCTCGCTGCCGTCTTTTCCGGCGCACAGAAACACCCAGCTGGCTATGATCCCCGCCCATCATTCACGTCAGACTCCGGAGTAGCGTCAGTCGGAGGCAGCCCCATCGTGACCGCCTTTCCGGTCAAGTCAGCGTCCTACATTGCCTGTTTCAATGCCTTTCTTAACATCTCTTATACTTTCATCGGGCAAATCACACTCCCCAGCTTCATCGCCGAGATGAGAGAACCAAAGTGAGTGCCGCCGTTTTCCGTGGCCCCACTCTCCGACTAACGAGCACGCAGGGACTTCCCAAAAGCCTTATGGGCTTGTGCCATTGCCGAGGTCATCCTGTTCAGCGTTGTCGGAGCGGTGATTTACGCGTACACCGGAAACCAGTACATGACTGCCCCTGCCTTCGGTTCACTCTCCGAAACTTACAAGAAGGTTGCCTTCTCCTTCATGATCCCCACCATCATTTTCTTGGGCGTCCTGTACGCCTCGGTTTCGGCACGTTTCATCTTCTTCCGCATCTTCAAGAACTCCTACCACAGGACCGAGCACACGATTACCGGATGGTCAACATGGGCGGCTATCCTCCGTGAGTGACTCTCTTTCCCTCCCACCCACATGTCACGCTGACAACCAATCAAAGTGACAACATGGATTGCCGCCTTCGTCATTGCAGAAGTCATTCCTTTCTTCTCTTCTCGTGAGTCCCCCAACACCATACCCCGAACCAGAACACAACCCACTAACATCAACATTAGTCCTCTCCCTCATGTCATCGCTCTTTGACAGCTTCTTCGGCTTCATATTCTGGGGCGTTGCCTACTTCCGGATGCGTAAAGCCGACTCGAGAGCCGGCATTGCAAGAAAGAGAGGCATCGGCACCATCCTGTTGGGGGTGACCAACATCATCATCATACTCGTTGGCTTCCTCTTTCTTACCTTTGGGAGCTATGCGAGTGTGTTGGGGATTTTGGAAGCGTATGATACAGGATCGGTCAGGAGCGTGTTTTCGTGTGCGAGTAACGGTCTTTGATGGGAGTCATGTGTGTTGGGCACTAGGGCTCCCGCAACTGGAAGGAAGTGTACAAAACCTTCCTCGTCAGCCGTCGACCAACACCAAAATGTTTGCCCGAGGGGCATTGTTTATGAAAGTAATACAAACAAGCGATCCCTGTCTATTTCCCGGTTTTTTTTCCACTTTATACTTTCGTCGTTCTGCTGCCCGTCCACTTGATATCTCGGTATGATGCAGCCGTCGAACAGAATACCTGTCCTGCAACACACCACAAAGATACAATGCCGTTTCTAGCTGATTCCAACCATCTTCCCCGACTTCCAATACAACGCGTCTTTCTCAACCTTTTTCACTTTATAATGTTATCACCACGACCGACCGGAAGCGGTTCTTTGGAAGGTATGACCGTCAACTGACGGAAGTCCCAACTGAGAAAGGAAACGCAGAAATCAAAGAGAAGAGATAAATCCCGAGTTGGCCGCAACATGTTCCCATCCCGACCGAAATCATCTTCTCGTTTCCGACAACCAACCGTGACGATGCCTCAAGAACAGACCAGCACCGCAAGTACAAATGTGCCGAATTTCGCACGAGATGGCATGACCAGAGACAGAGTCCAAATCACCAAGCAACAACCACCATTCCGACTACCGCCGCCATCATCGACATACCGCGCAACGTGGAGAACACTATGCTTCGTAGGAATCCATGTGCTACAAGTACATCAACGCTGAGTACGCTTGCAAGCAACTCAAGCGCCGCAAGGAACAACGCCAGCCATTCATCATCGCGTGCGAACTCGCCCGGGAAGAGAAACAGTTTTGTGAAGATGTCAGATTCATCAAGGAGCCAATGAAAATCCCAGTCGAGTGCAGTCGCCATAATCAGGCACGATTAGAGGAGTTCGGATGACTGTTCAACAGAATGTTCAAAGGACACGCCGCAAACTGGGCGAAAGTCGGAACGCTTTCGGAGTTCGATAATGAACGAAACGCTGCATTGGCAGACATCTTCGAACCGACGGTTATGTTAGAGGAACATGAACACGCGAAGGATACGATGATGAAAGGCTTCTACGCGGCCATCTCCGTAACCATCGACACGCACATTGCGCATAGCCTCAATCGACTGAAGGATCGGGGGCTGACATCAGTCACTCCTGCTGATTCCACCTCTAGCACCAATGAATAGAAAGGGCAAAGCGAAGCCATCTCGACATGGAGCTAGCTGTGCCAGACCTGCCAGGAAGCTCGGAGTATGTCATGACTGCTCCGGAATTTTGTGGGCGCAAGTAGGGAAGCGAAGATGCTGTCGAGTTCGAGGAGGAGAGTGAACGGAGTGAACGAAGACGAAGCACGGAAGTGGCTATGACGAGCTTGATTGGTTGAGTAGAGAAAAAGACAAGACAACAAAAGGGTTGGGAACCATCGATACACACGAGACTTATCCATGCGTGGATCAAAACATTGTTCATGCAACCATCTTGCTCAACAGGAAGGTTTATAGCAGATAGGGTTGGCAAAACAACATGGAGGGAATGCAACCTCCGTATTCACCGAGGCAATGCTCAACTGGGCTTGGCTGCTGTCGTGGACATGCCATTCGGGCTCACATCGGCTCCGACTTCATCTTTCTCTTTGCAATCAGTGCCTATTTGTTTCCAGCAATTACAACTACATGTATGGATTTCTGTCGTTGACTGCGACCCTGGAAAGGATAGGCAGGCGCCATCTAACATCGAGGAAGGCATTGTACTGTCACTCTCGCCCGAAAACCAGGCCATCCTACCAGGCGGCGGTTGCTATCCCAAAACCGTCCATAGGTATTACCTGTACGCCAAACGCTCCGCATTTTGTTCGGATCCAGTCCATCCAAATCCATGACAAGATCCCTCTCTTCCTTTCCACAGCTTACCACATTACCCTCAGACAGATTTACGAACATCATCCTCCCACCACTTGACATTACACCACCACACAGGCATCGGCACGGTCAAACCGCGTGGTCCGATATACCATAAGCCAACATAGCCGCTCTCCTACCCACACGCCAACAGTTGGCATCATGTGTATTAGTCTCGACAACCCGATCCGGCCTTGCCCCCGGGGATGCAAGAACAAAAATAGCCCAATAGTGGTCGAGTGCGACGAAGCCTAGAAAGAAAGATACACTATCGACTACTTCTGTCCGGACCTCCTGCACGTTACAACACCCGTCGAAATATCTATCTGCTGCCGCAAACACCACGGAGAACGGCTCGAAAACATAGCGGACATATTCACCGACACATGGGCGGAGCTCATCGAGTCAAGAAAGGTTGTCTTCACGACACAAGACATGGAAGAGATGCAGCGTATCGAGCTCGTAACAGAACACTCTATAGCCATAAGGGCTGTGTCCTATCTGCCGGTACTCCAAGGGCTGGTTCACGAGTCGTTGAAAAAAAACACGCCGTTTTATCATCCTCTTATGGCCAACATGTTCCGACAGGTGGAGGAGAGTCGTAGGAGGTTGATTCTTGCTGGTGTTATCTATGAAGAACCCCTCCCGCCTTCGTCTCCGCCGGTCGTCGAAGAGGATATCCCTGATACGAGGCGGCCTAGGCTCCCACCCTTTCCATCCCGTTCGTCCAGCACATCGCGCCCAAATACCCCAGAGCTCGTTGAAGACATATGGGATGACTACAACGGCTACGATTCCGATGATGAGGAAACAGTATTCGAAATCAATCTCGACGATAATCTTCCCAGCAACGAGGAGTTAGGAATACGTCCATGAGAAGCCAACCGGCGATATTATGCTTTTTGGGAGTTGCTGGCTTGGTATCACTGTTCATTTCACATCATGCAAGCATTGCCCGGCTACGAAAGACGGGAAAAAGGCTGAATGTCAATGCTGTCAAGTTCCAGGCGGGATTATAGAGCGTACATTTGCTTTCATGTTGGTCTTTTTGTTTCCGTAGCTAGCGAACGCATCAGCGACACTTCATCATACCTGTACCTTCATTGAACATCACAACGATAACTTGCAGCCCCAATACAGATGGTGCAAGTTTCAGATCGATGTGTTTGCCAGTAGTTCGAAGGGTCTGCCGAAAGCAGTCAGCATGTCTTCCAAGCATCATCGATAAGAGATGTTCACGACATCCATCCGACGTACTCACCTATTCCTCAATCAGGTTACGTAAGCCATATTTGCTGACTGTGCGTTCAACGATTCAACGGGCCGCTGGTCTAGTGGTATGATTCTCGCTTAGGGTTCAATCCTGAGCATTCTTGCGAGAGGTCCCGGGTTCAATCCCCGGGTGGCCCCATATTTTTTTCACTTTTTGCCTTTCATGCCTTCGTTCCCTGCACATTTTTTCGCGCTGTTCAACCTGCAATCCTTTTTGCCCATTCGTCACATGCTCATTTTCGCTGTTATGCACAAAAACCGTCAACCTACCCGTAGACAACACAGCATTTTTCTCGCGAAGGTTCCTGCGATTGCGCAGAACCCCCAGCCGTTGAACAAGCTGTACCAAGACTAGCATCATCACCACCACCCTACACCAGGCTTTCTCTGCATCGAAGAGGATAACCATGTGTCCACCTTGACACAAACGTACGTATCCAGTTTTGGCATCAAGGTGCAATCGGTCCTTGAACACCCTCGTACCCGCCCACGGAATCCACTATGACATGAAGAGTAAAGCTTTGCCGTGATCTACCCAAAAGCCCCATAGCCCCCCTCGATGACTCCGAACTCAACCCAACTGCACGAGCCATGCGCATCACCAGAAGCGCCTAACTACGGTACCAGCCCACCAGGAACGAATGTCATCAGATAGCACATATACGGAAACGATATCGTTTTGCAGTTTCATCTCCACGCTTCATGTTCATGAGTAGGTTGGTCGCGACAGTGTCAACTCGTGACGAGCAAAGTCGTCCAACCGGACTGGGATCATGCCTGAGCGATGGTGGAGAAGCATGTCCCCAGTCATCAAATGTCTGCAGATCTCGAACCTGTCACGAAACAATCTCGTCGTCACCCTAGGTAAGCTGGCAAGGTAAATTGGTGTCGGCGACACCAGGGGGGCAACTTTCCCGACGACCTTTTCCGGCCACGACAGCCTTTTGTCGACAAGAAGGGAGTGAACGAAGATGGGCCATAACGGACATTGTAACATTCCAGGAGAAAAGAACAAAGCGGACAGAAGGTTGGAACCCGTCTATGCGTTCATAGAAAACGAACAATGACATCTGCCCCAATACTTGCATGTGCGTGCTTATCCACAACGTACTTGTCCATATCCAACACTCCGCGTCTATTGATCTGTCTATTGTTCATGCTCTTCCCGTGTCATGCATATTGCTCTAAGTCGTCCACCCCTCCCATCACCACATATCGCCTGGCCTGCCTCTCACTGGCCTCATAGTCATAAGGCGAGGCTTCAAGGCGCGACATCCCGGCCCGTCTTGGCACTCTCCCGGAGAGCCTCGATAATCCTGAGCACCTTCGCGGCTTGGGATGCGGGGACGGGAATGTCATCCTCGTTTCCAGTCTCAAGAGCCTTGGCAAAGCCCTCGAAGATCTTGATATACGTCTCCGGCTCCACGGTCGGGTACACCTTCTCCTCAATCTTGCCGTCCTCGGTGACATAGCAGAGACGGCCGTACCGGGACACGTCCTCCTTGCCGAACTGAGTATCAGTCGCGGCCATGCCTCCCCTGAGCTGGTCCTCCTGCGGGTCCAAGAAAGCCTTGTGGTAGCTGCCCTTCGTGCCGCGGATGCGGAAACGTGGTTGCTTGGTCTCGACACTGACAACACTGATGCGGACATGCACGAGCAAGCCGGTGTCGGCATACGTCAAGACAGCCGCGATGCTGTCCGGCTGCTGTGACTCATCGCTCCCGCCAGTAACAATTCTGCCGTCGCGCTGGTCCAAGAACTTGGCCGAGACGGAACTCGGCATGCCGAAAAGGACGAAAACCTGGTCCAGCAGATGGGTGCCGAGATCATAGAGAACACCACCGGCCTGATCCATGCTGAGCTGACCCTTCCACGTTGTCGGCTTCTCCAGACGGAAGCGGTCAAAATGCGTCTCAAACTCGACGATGCGACCGAGAGTGCCCTCGCGCAAGAGCTTCTGGACAGTCAGGAAGTCCGAGTCCCATCTGCGGTTCTGGTACACGCACAGAACACGCTTCTTCTCCGCGGCCAGTGCGGCAAGCTCCTCCGCCTGCGCAGAAGTGGGCACGAATGGCTTCTCAACAAGAACGTGCTTGCCATTGCGCAGAGCGTCGCGCGCAGTCTCAAAATGCGTGTTGGGAGGCGTGCTGATGATGATGACATGGACGTCGGGGTCTGCGAGCATGGGCTCAATTGAGGTGAAGTGCTTCACCGAGGGATGATCTTCGGGGGCAGAGTTCCCAGGCGAAGGAGACCGTTGCACAATGGAATGGAGGACAAGGGAGTCGGTCAGGGCGACGAAAGGAATCTGGAAGACCTTGGCCGAGAGGCTGGAAACAAACGTTAGGATCGACACATCCCGTTAACGTAATGCTCATAATATTGCAAACAGTCTTACCCGTAGCCAATAATGCCGACATTGAACTTGTTTGAGGGCGCCATCGTGTACGTTGGGATGTCGCGAGCTAAACTGTGGTGTGTAGCTTGTTCTTGTGTCGCAGGAGCAATGCTTCGAGATAGTTGAGTCAGTTCAAGGACTGACGCGTGCGGGGTTGAGCGTCGGCATAGCTCCACTCCGCCATGCAGCATGCTGCCAGGGTACAGTCTTTGGCGACATGAAGCCTGCCACAGGGTTAGACCTCTATGACTGTCGCACGCGATTGTTGCCATAGCTTACCGCTATGTGCCATTCATATGCTTGTGCAGGCTGCAGCCGCTTCTGAGACTGCTGCAGCCTGATTGGCCAAGTCCTCCCAGCCCCACGCGGCTGGGACCATACTTAAGTCCAGTCCTCTGCGCACAGCTTGCGACTGTTCCCTTTCTCCTTCGTGCAATTACGCATATCTACATCTACACTCTACCCCTTGCCCGTGATAATTAAGAAGGAAAGATAACGAAAGAGAAGGAGAGGAAATCCCTCGATATATATATATGTGAGACGCGAGTAAGAATTTGTATGTGGATCGAAAACGCATCTTGCTGTCACGGGTCTACTAAGTATGCACGGCAGTAGTGGTAGAATAGAGCTTGAGATTGTTAACAAGAAGGAAAAGGGCCGCAGACTGGAAAGGTCTGTAGCGGAACAGCTAAGCATAGAACCCTAGCCAATTAAAAGAAATAGAACTATAGCACACCTAAAAGGTTTGTAGGCTTAAGGCATATCTGGATGCCTAGCTCCTAAAGCTAGGTATAACCTCTAGGTGCTAGCCCGTTACACTTGCTTAATAATAAAGAGAAGATCTATTTGTACGCACCGAAAAATCTATTTGTACGGACCCCCACTTTTCCCTCATACATATCCCTAACCCTGGCGAATCGCAATATGTCAAATGTATTCTTTTATAAATTTCGTTTAGAAATCTGGGCATTTCAATATTTCAAGCATTTGTCCAGACTGTCATGCCCCACCCAGATGTGCACCCCCAGATGGATTATTTACAGAGCATTTTACAGCGCACTTTACAGGGCACTTAGCGGCACGGTCGCATGCACCCGTCAGCTGGGGGGTCGCTGCATCGGCCATTTGCATCACGGTTAGCGGTGAAAACGCATAGAAAAATGATGGATCATTCCCTACCGTTAATAGATACGTGCGCGTTGTTTATTTGGCAATATTTGGCGATGCGCGATGTAGTAGATTGATTTTAATAAGGGTGGTGGTAATGTGTTTGGTGGAGGAAGTAATACGACGAGGCATATGTTAGAATAATCGCCAAGTCTGGCTGGGTGGCCAGTGCAGTACGACGGTGGCCTGTGCAACTCCCAGATGCGTGTAATGGCCTAAAATCTGGGAGCTTGGCGGGCGCGGTACGTGCTAGATTGGTGCGAGTTGATTGCTGGGCGCCAGGGTTAGGGATATGTATGTGGAAAAAAGTAGGGGTCTGTACAAATAGATTTTTCGGTCCGTACAAATAGATCTTCTCATAATAAAACCCAGTCCTCTCTATCGAGCCTTCCCTTTTAGGATTTCGTTCCTTCTTCAACTTCTTGTCTTTAGTCCAAGTTAGCTAAATGGTACCATCATCACACCGTCTAGCTACGCTATAACAGTAACAATTTTAGTTATTATTAACAAGAGCTTCTATAACTAAGCTAAACTGTTCTAAAAGGCGCTAGAAACTCCTAGTTTTTACTTTAATATTATAAGGTTATTGAACTGAGAGCTTAAAGAGTAGACTCGAGGGGCGGAGGATATAATAAGTAAGAGAGTAGGGCTAATAAGATAAGGATACACGGACGGTTATAATAAGCGATAGAGTAACGATAGGGGTAGAAGGGTACGATTAAAGTTCGAACGCCGAAAATTACACTTATTAGTCCTACGTATAAGATAAAACCCTTCGCTACTTAGCCGGACAACTCTCTTATAACTAAGTTAAAGTCTTCTTTTGAAGATAGACTTATTATCAGATGATGAGATACTTTTACCCTATCGTATTATAACTTTATAAATACTAACTTAATAAAAGCTTAGAAAAGACGTACTATTATATAAAGAGGAGAATATTACAAAAGAGTAGTAAAACCTCTACCCTTTAACTATATATACAAACTAGGTAAAAACGTCATATAAGTCGGGTTAAGATATAACTAGGAAACTATAGCGCTATAGTGCCGGAACGGTAAGGGTTTAGTAGTATAATATTTAAAGTACTATAATAGTTTCCTGTTTTAAATTATAGCTTATAAGAAAAGAAACTATTATTCTTAAGAAACTTATCCGTTTTAGTCTTTTCTAAAAAGATTTAAGTCTCCTAAAATAATATTTAAGTTTTCGCGATACTTTGGGGCGGAACGAGGTACTTTAAAATTATAAAGCGAGGATACTACAAAGGCCGGTAGTAATTAAGTAGTGTAGTATAGTTAATATAGATATAAAGGGTATAGTATAATTAATATGAATATTAGCTAGAAGAATTAATAAAGGTTTATAAAGAGGAAGGGAAAAAAGGGGTACAATTTAAGTAGCTTAGCTAAGTAACCTTTTTAAAGGACGTACGTACGTACGGGCTAAAGTTACTTACCGCGAGTGCTAAATTGTAATTAGCAGCACTAGTTAGGGTACTAGCGGCCACCTACTTGGTAAGACTATATGGCAAGTTTAATTACGGATAGTAGCTTTAAAATATAAAATAGAAGGATAGTAGGATTTATAATTAAATTAATAAAAGATGAGGTTTCTTCAAATAAAACTATTGGAATATATATAGTAGTGAAGAAAGCGAGAGCGGAAGTATTAAATAAATTGGAGAATATTGATATAAATAGGAAATAGCTATTTCAAGTAATTGTTTTCAAAGAAAGAAAAGAAAAAAAAAAGAGGAAAAGAGAATAATAATTTATATTTTAAAACGAATATATATATTACTTATTCTACGTAAAAGTTCTCTAGATAACTACCTAACTTGTGCCCTTATTCGGAACCAATAATTAGAATAATGATAAAAGTAAAACTAACCTAGTTATTAAGAATCACACCCCGACTATTTTGCTAATTATAGAAAATGT